>CM055837.1:12604776-12878152 GCA_029582265.1 Zoroaster sp. YZ-2022
AGTATCACTACCCCTTTCATGTACAAGGATATGTATGGTTGTTAAAGACCGGTAGTTTATAACTGGTTGAGGCCGAGTATTTTAAGCACATTACATACTAGCTATCTTGTCTTGCTAGACATGCAATTTGTGTAAAACAAGGTGAAGAAAACATGCTTGAAACAGTTTCTATTGATATTTCAAGACAAAATCATGATCATGATGCCGTCGTGTAATTTCAGGGCTGGTTATAAATGTAGAGTAATCTGTTGTTAAATAATACCATCATTTTGCATTGACAATGCATTAAAAGTAGCCCTGTTACCATGGAAACTTTGGTGACAAATATTTAAACAAAATAACAAGTAAATTGAGAGTTACTGTTTACTAAGCCATGATTGGAGTTTCCAACCTTCTGAGAGTGATAAATTTGGAAGTTGCCTGTACATTAAGTGCTTAAAAAACACTGGACATGATCCTTATAATCGGATCGGGTTTCCATTGAAACAACTCAATTTCGCATTTTACAAGTTAACAATCTTGCAGATGTCGCCCTTGGTGATGCTGATTGGAGATGCCATAATTACTTTAGCCTTGAAAATAAAAATAAACTTTAATTTAATTAGGTGTTCGCGTGCGACAGTGCGAACACCTCTTGAAATTGTTCGTTTTTTTTCTTCTCCTTCCTTGCGAAACCTATCCAGCAAAAAAAAACAGTTGCCAAGCTCAGAATGACTTCATATTTTGCACTTACAATCCTTGGAATTCCTAGATTTGCTCTAACACCAACGACGTAATAAAATCATCAATAATTTATTTTCTATTTAATTATTAGTAATTATCAATGCCTCAGACTGAACGGACGTAATGCATGTGTGCCACACGTGGACATGTACACGTGTACATGTATGTACCCATTTCGTTAACTGCACTATACAGTGCATGTCCAGTACATGTTACGGATTTGAATACATACATGGTCTTTTCTCGTCTAAAAAGAAGTTTGTACAGGGAACAAGCCCGGCAAATTTAGCGATGAGAAACTGTGTGAAAGTGCAGAGTATTCCCCTTGAAAAAAGTGACCTACGCATGACTTCTCAATTAATCACCAAATTAAGTGCAGATATTATATTTGTAATCATTGATAGTCATAATTAGGGGCCAAACAGAAGAAATATTAATTTATTGTACTGGGAAAAAATTGGTTGAAGTACTCTTTTTGGTGCCATTTCGGTAATTCAAAATTTTCATTTGACCCCTCAAAATGAAGCATGTTTTCTCACCTTTCAGATGGTATTATTTTTATAACGGTACATTTCCATTAACCTACATTGTGTACGGGTGTGTAAATGCAAAAGAGTGCTGAGCACTGTATTTAAGTTGACCTGTCTTGTGGAGTCAAGGCCTGCATGCAGTGAGCACTCAATTTTCCCCATATTTTCAAACTTTGCTTGTAATGAATTGAAATTTCAACAGACATGAGACAATATATCACACAACAATTATTTTTGTTTCGATATTTATTGTTTTTAAATTTTTCCTTTAATTAAAATAAATTAGGAGTGCTTCTACAGTGCAAATTGAGAATGAAATGTCACACGATTAAAATCCCTATTCTAACTCTTCCAGACAATTCCCCTGAGCACTTTAACCTTTATATAAGAGTCATCTTCAATTATTGGCCATTATTATAATTGTTCACTTACTTTCAAAATACATTTTATTGGGTACTTTATGCTAGCCAAATGTCAGCATCTTTGACATGTTTTCGTACACACCTTCAGCGAAGACACCATTTTCAAATCGGTTGCCGAATGCCGTGTTCTCACGAGTGACCTCATAATACATGCATTTATGCATTTATGCATGTATTTATACATTATACAATATGCAATTCACATGAACCATGTGATGAAAAAAAATGAAAAATGGAATGAATATGGAATGAAAGTGTACATTGTCTTCTTTAATATGATGTTTTTATCTTTTTATAATTCCGTTCCGTTATTGAAATATTAATTTTTAAATACAGCCATATTTTTGCTTTAGCGCGGTGGATCAGATGCAGTGGACCGTATACTCCCTGCGCTTAATTGGGTTGAAATTTGTTTTCTTCTTTTTATCGGCGCGATGTGATCACATCGTTCAATTGCCGACAACAACCCCTTATTTTAAAGTAGATGATTCCAGCTATCGGTCAGGTCCAGACACTTTTGGATCAAAACAAAAATTTTGAAGTTACCGCTTGCCAAAGCCGGAAAATTGAGAGAACCCCGATTCGCGCCAGATTTGTGAATGTTAGTGCCTTATATTTTTGAAAAGAGAAAATTTCCTTCAAAAAACGTCACAGGACCTTATAGGTGCGAGTAAAGGATCACATCGCAAGAGCGATTCAAACATTGGCAACTTGTGACAATCGGTTAACATGGCGCTTCAGCAGATCGCACGGCGAGTGCAGAGCTGCCAACTCTTCCGGATTCTGCGGAAGACTTCGCGTATTTGATGGTAATTTACTTACTTAAAATATATGCAAGGAGGCCTCTCCTTTTGGCACCAAAAGGAGAGGCCTCCTTGCATATATTTTAAGTAAATTACCGTCAAATACGCGAAGTAATAAATGAAATGCACACGGCGATTCTTGCTCGCCTTGTCTAACGCCAGCTTTGATGGGAAAATTGTCTCTTTTGTTAGTTCCGGAAATATACCCAGTGGTATTGGCGTACACTCACTCCATGATGTCAATAATTTTATTGGCGCCGGTGCGTTGACGCAGCACCTTGAACAATAATGAGCGGCTGATGTGATCGAAAGCGGCTCTAAAGTCTATGAAGCATCCAACAAAAAACCGGGGGTTTCCTCGATGATGCGTTTTGCCACATACAGTATACCATCCACTGTCCCTTTAGCGCTTCTGAAACCGTATTGACTGTTGAGCATGGTGGTTTCGTACACTTCACGAGTTCTGTCTAAGCATAATATGGTCATCAAGAGTTTATTCAGGAGAGCATTGATTGATAGCCCCCTATACTTGCTCGAATCGCTAGCCTTCCCTTTGTTTTTATACAGACAAACAATTCACTTTTCTTGCCAACTTTTTGGGACCGGGGAGCATAATAGTACAATGTCGGCAGCTGTATGTATCAAAAGTAGTAATTTCAGGGTTTCGTGATATTTCAATTGCTCGGCTGCAGGCCGTCGCCCCTGAACTTTGGAAATGAATGTGAGGCCACCTTTACCTCGACGATATCGCCGGGGCCAGGGACATAGAGCTTGGTGTCATCTTTACATGCTCACGCTTGATGGCGCCAAACGTAACGTATGCTTGTTGAAATGCTCCTCAAAGTGGAATTAAGGAACCTTTTCAGGGGTTATTCCAAGTTCATGACCATTTTCAACTGTACAAGTAGATTTTTGTTGCAATTCCATTGCTTTTTGAAAGTTTTATTGTGCGGTTGATAGATGAGACATGAGAGATAGTATCGTGTTTTCACTTGTTTGGCTCACATGACATTACGCTTTTAGCCTTTTCTTGTTTTCTTGTCCGGCTGGATAGCCAGGATTCATGGTGGAAGACCTTGAAAGGTAGCCATGGACCGATGTTGTTCATGACATCCATGTATAGCTGATGTAGCATTGATAATGTTCTTCTCTCACCGTTATTTGTGGTCTTGTAATCATCTGGCCGACATACTTGGTGACATCAGAGTCAGTGCCTAATGTTTGGAAGATTTGTGAGTGGTTGGATAAAGACAGGGGACCAGTCTAGTGGCGCTTCAGCAGATAGCACGATCAGTGGCGGTTCCAATACCACGGATCTACAGCGATCTTTGCGATCTTAGTCTGTCTGCCTAATTTGGATATTTATCATTCAATTGTATTGAAATTGTGTTGAGATATTACAAATACCAATACAAATACTCTGTGAAGAAATCATAACTATGTGAGCTTTACTTTTGAAGTACTTTACTTTTTGTGCAGTGCATATTTTGCATCGGTCATAAGACAACTCAACCCACGAGACAACTCGACCCTTGTGACAACTCGACCCACGAGACAACTCGACCCCTTTTTTGAGGAAAGGATTGAGTGTAGACCAAATTGACAATGCATTTTCTTTTTTTTCATCGGATCTTTTTTCAAAATAAGAAGCATGGTTTTACTGTTAATGCTAAACCAAGCTTATGACACAATTATAAAGAATTTGTTTTCCTTTCTATAATGAAATCAAGAATGTTATCGGTAAAATACATTTTGTAATAATTTTTCAAATAATTTTAAATCTATAATTTTACATGTATATCTCGCATTCGTCCACAGGGGAGAGGGAGAAAAACCATCACCGGCAATGGGCATGAATACATTTTAAAAATGTGTAGGGCCTAATTATATGCCTATTGTCGTTGATTTTATAGCCCTTTTATGGTCTATTATTTGAATGGAATTCAATAAAATATAGGCCTACTATTTAAATTTTTTCTACATTTGGACTCTTCTTTTTATTTAATATTTATATTTTCCCCAGGAATTAACGTTAAACTTCAAGTCCTAAAAACTAATTTCGCCATCGCGTGTATTACGGGGGAAATGATTGAATTTGTGCTAGAACTGTAGCCATTCTTGGTGCTAGAATAAGCCTAGTGATCAATCATTTTTCGGGTAGTATGTCGTATGCGATCGCCACTTTTTCTCATTAAATATAACCAATAATGTAATATTACCTACCTAGTAAGGTGGAGAACATATGGATGATGATGAACATATACTTCAAATTATTCCAGGATATTTATTTCATGAAAAATCAGGCATTTTTGGTATACGATGACTTCCTCAGTCATGTCAGTCTGATCTTGTCAACTCCCCCATACATGTACATGACCAACACGATCATTGTACATGCGCAGTGGCAACTATAATACATGTAGGATCCTTCTATTTTCTGAAGGGGAGGGGTAGAATGTCGTATCTGGTTGCCACTATTTTTCATTAAATATAACCAATAATGTAATCTTACCTACCTGGTAAGGTGGAGAACATATGGATGATGGACATATACATGTACATGTACTTCAAATTATTCCAGGATATTTATTTCATGAAAAATCATGCATTTTTGGTATACAATGACTTCCTCAGTCATGTCAGTCTGATCTTGTAAACTCCACAATTAATGACCAACACAGTCATTGTACATGCGTAGTGGCAACTATAACAGGATCCTTCTATTTTCTGAAGGGGAGGATTTTTTTTAGAAGGGAAACCAAGTCCGAAAACCATCATAAATGTGGATTTTAAAGATAGTTTTCACTTTCTGTACCACCAAAAATCGATAGAATGATTTTTTAACTGGTTAGTGGTTGCAAACAAAATCCAAAAAAGCCCTTAAAAAGTCGTGGCCGGATACGACATTCTTTCCAAGGGGAGGATTTTTTTAGAAGGGAAAGCAAGTCCGAAAACCATCATAAAAGTGGATTTTAAAGATAGTTTTCGCTTTCTGTACCCCAAAAAAACGATGGAATCATTTTTTAACTGGTTAGTGGTTTTGAGGCTTTGCATGGTGGAATATCGATATCGTTTCGGTTTGCGGTAACACCATGTGTTTATCTCAACTAACGTGAAGCTGAGATACAGGTTCTGAAAAGAACCGTATCGCACAATCGTATCTCAACCTTCGTTAAGTGAGAAAGGTTCAAGGGAGAACCAATTTCGGGCAACTCATTTTTCTCTACTGTCGCTAAGTGAGAAATATGGTTCAGGGAGAACCATGGGGACTTCACGGGTTAATATGGTTCAGGGAGAACCAAGGGACTTCACGGGTTATTCTCAACGTTTCGATTAGCCTGCTCTAATCTTCTTCAGGAGAATGAAGAGGTTTAGTGGTTGTAAAAAAAAATTCAAAAAAACCCTTAAAAAGTGGCGGTCGGATACGACATTCTTTCCCATTTTTCGAGGGAAAACGATGATCCACTTCTAAGCAACGATAAATTGGGTCAAGTTGTCTGTGTCGACTTGTCACAAGGGTCAGGTTGTCTCGTGGGTTGAATTGTCATAAGGTCGAGTTGTCTCGTGGGTCGAGTTGTCTCATGGGTCGAGTTGTCACAAGGTCGAGTTGTCTCGTGGGTTCAGTTGTCACAAGGTCGAGTTGTCTCGTGGGTCGAGTTGTCACAAGGGTCGAGTTGTCTCGTGGGTCGAGTTGTCACAAGGGTCGAGTTGTCACAAGGGTCGAGTTGTCACAAGGGTCGAGTTGTCTCATGGATCGAGTTGTCTCATGGATCGAGTTGTCACAAGGGTCGAGTTGTCTCGTGGGTCGAGTTGTCCGTGTCGAGTTGTCACATGGGTCGAGTTATCTTAACCCCTTTGCATTAGTCCATGTTGAAAAAAAATGTTTTTTCCCAATTTTGGGTAACCGTAATTCGTAACATAAAAACTGAAACTTTCAGTGAAAGTAATGAGCATCTGATTTTTGTTAGAATGTTATTTGTTCAATGGATATCAATATAAAGTGAAAATTGGGATTAACAGTTATCTTAATTTTCTTCTTTCAGATAATCATACATGTATGTAAATTTGGTAATTTGTCACTTTTTACCAAAGTATCCTTATTTTGGCAGTTTTTCGTGAAAATTCTGAATCCTAAAATTACTGTAACTTGAGAACCGATTTTCAAAATTTTGGTGTCAGTAGATTTAGCAGTAGATTCTAGATAGGCCTATATCCTCAAATGACGCACCTAAGGTTATATAATCAACTGGACGGTAATGAAATTAGCAGTTTGGTGTTTCAGTTTGTTTCAGTGAAGCATTCTCTTGTAAAATGCTGAATTTCAATGCATGATCTTACGCGTGGACGTCTTGAGCGCCGTTTTTTGAGACGCACAGAATTGTAGTCATCAGAAAATTGATGTTGGTATAATGACTCACCCCCAAACTGTTCAAGTTTATGGGGGCACAGAAAATGTACCCTAGAAGAAAAACAGTTGAATCATGCTTCATCTTATTCCAGATGGATGTAAAATTGTTTTTAATCTTGAAAATAAAAATATTGTTTTCGATTTTTTAAATAAAATGGTATAATTTGGAGAAGCTCTCAAAACTTTTAATCAATATTCTTGAAAGACCAATAAAATGGAAGATGGTTCAAATTTTTGCAATAAGTACTTTAAAACTTTGAAATGTGTAAAAATGCCGTTAACATTTTGTCAAATAAAAGATTTCTTTTCATAACCATGATATTAATGTTTAATTTTCTCAATAATTTTCCACTACCGTCAAAATAAACACCAACGAATTAAGTAGTCTTCGTTCGCTTCTCCTATAAGGAATGTGTCCATTTTGAGGATCAGTATTTCTTTAAAAAATCTTTGCAAATGCAAAGCATTCATATATTTTGGTTTCCACAGACAACAGGTTGTTGACGGCATAGAACAATAAAATCACAGATGTTCGTAAAAAAAATTGAGGTCATGTAAATCTCTTACTATTTGTATGTAGTAAAATCAGTGGTTAAACAACTTTTTCCACTTTCACAAGCACTAACTTTCCAGTAAATCATACAATTTCACTATAATTTTTATTTCTGTAACAAGCACGACTTAGATAAGTTTATGCAACCAGTAATACGCCATAATTTGGTAAGTTTTCCGAGAAATGCTAAGCCAAAAGTAGGTGCGTCATTTCACGAGTACGGCGAATTAAGTACATGGACGATACAGAAAAATAACCCACACAATAACACTAGAAACACTTTGACAATCCCATTGACATCCCAATACTTAATAGTTACTAGGGCTAGGCCTACATGTACATTATTTCCAAACAATTTTTTTAAAAGCCTCTAGATCTGACACTTCTTTTGAAAAAAAAAATCCTCATTTCTTTTACTTTCCAGGTACGAGTTGACTTATAATTGGTGCGAGTTAGCAAATACGTACGTTACGTGTACGAGTTGAATCTTTGGTGACGTGTGACGCGTACGTTGTAACGACGAGTTTGATTAAGGGTACGAGTTGACTGGCTTTCCACCATTAACAATAACATGTTAAAAGTTTCTCACAGGTCATAGGACATATAGACTTAGGCCTATAAATACAAAAACTGAAGTGATCATACCTACCTTAGCTAGTCCATACGGAGATGTATCACACGGCACAGTAACGCCATATCAGTGCAGCGCAGAGCTTGGAAACCATTAGCATTACAGTATTCAGAGTGTTGTAGTTGTACACAGTATACAGCTACTAGTACTCTAGCACGCACAAGCGCTGCAGATGAATGTGCACATACACATGCATTGCACAAAACGATGTCAGTATGTAACGTGTGTATGGTCGTACATACGTATACATGTATAAATGTATGCTCTGTGTGCGCGACGTTCATACAGCTGCGCAGCATACCACTGATCTCTATTATCCTGTACAGATCAGTGATGTATACCCGTACCCGGAAATGGGGGCGACATATATGCCAGTGACGTAATTGGTCAATAATAGGAAATCAGTGACGGCATGGGCAGTTTGGTGGAAAGCGCGTTTCACGAAAATCGAGTTTTTGTTTGTTAGGAAAACCCGGATGCAATATTGTAAGAAGCTTTTGGGTGGCTTTGAAAAGCCGTCCTTGGACTAGGTGTGTGTTATTGTGATGCACATAATTGATACGGGTACGTTTGTCGTTTCTCATTTTAGTGTTTGGCATGTTTGTAAAAATGGACCCCTTCTTCAAACGTATAGTACGCAACATAAAAAGGTCCATGACACACGTACAGGACTTGAGTCCAGTCAGGGGCATAGCGAAGGCATTTTCTTTGAGGGTGTGGAAGCCAATTTGCCGACTGTCATCAGTGGTAAACATTTTTTGTGGGTAAATTTACCGACACAACACTAATATGACCAGACAAATGTACTTTGTTTTCCCCCAAAAATGGATCATCTCTAAAGTCACTCTAGTAGGTTTACCGACTGCAAATTTATTCTGGACCAACCCTTGTTCTAGTACTTTTGATGCTTCATTTGCCGACTGATGAGGTTCTAAATGCCGACTGAGAAATATTATTGGGGGTGTCACACCCCCTTCTCCCGCTCGCTACGGCCCTGAGTCCAGTACCAGTGATTGTTGGATAAGGAGTCTCAGGGTTTTAAAAGGTAGATTGGGTGAGCCACTGGGATCTTTGGTTGTGTAGTTTTTGGATCGTGATTGCTAGCAGCTAATTCCAGCCTTGCGGGAAAATTGAAGTTTCATGTACTGAAGAATCGTTTTATAGTAGTACGTAAACCCCCGCAGTAGTATGTTAGATGCCGGTTCTAGGACAAGTATTAAAAACTGGGCGTGTTTGATGATGAGATAACAAAAAGTGTGAGGGATGGGGGTGTGGTTGATGACGTCATGAGATGATTGATGACGTCATGAAAGGTTTGCGGTTGCGTGGTGTCGTGTATAGGTATAGGGTTAAGATTTGTTATACGAGTGAGTGTGTGAGGTGTTGTTTAAAAAAGTCTTTTTTAAATTTGTTAAAAAGATATTGGTTTTAGTCGCTAAGAAATTGAAATAACGAATTGATATTATGTAGAAAATAGTAAAGAGAGTATGGAAGAAAGAAGAAGATATTTATCGAAATGGACATTGCGAGAATTGAAAGAGTTTGCGCGAGAACACAGACCAATATTTTTAGTACAAAACCGTAAGGGTAAAGTTGATAAACGTTCTTATTACGAAGCGGTAATTTTTTTTATATAAAACGACATAAACAAAGGCCATTGTATAAATTAAATTTAGCCGAACTGAGAGAGCGTATAGCGTTTGAAAATATTGAGCTACCTCAACGCGGCATCGGGAAAAGAGGTCAGTTGTTAAAAAAAGACTACATCGCCGCCATTAAAAGGTTTTACAATCAAGAAGAAGAGTTGAGATTTGACGAACCGCCTATTGATGGCGGAAGATATTTACGTCAACGAAGATTGTTTGTTCCGCTCAATCACAGCAAAGAAGAAGATTTAATCATTTTTTGGGAAGCGGTAAAACCAAAGATCAGAGCCAAGTTTGTTTTAGACTTGCAAGAATTTAAGTCGTACAAGTTTATGATAGTATATACGTATTAATTTACGTAAAGAAAAACTAGACGGTACGATCGATTATGCCGAACCAAATTTTCATAATAATAGGCAAATTGTTTTATTGAATTTGAATGGTATCGAAAATGTATTTAATACCGTATTTTCACAAATTCAAGAGTCTTTAGAAAAATGGACGCAAAGGGGTTCCGGATGGGAGATTGATCGTATTGTAGATATGAGTATTACTATCGCGAGATATCAACCTTTGAGAGGGGGTTCTTATATCGAGCTATGCGACTACATAAAAAACAAAAAAGCGTGCATCAACGTAAAAAACAAAGACGACTGTTTACGATGGGCGCTGCGCAGCGCTCTTTTACCCGTGAAAATTCATCCGGAAAGAACGTCCAATTACACGACAGAAGATGGTTTAAATTTTGATAATATCGACGCTCCAACTCCGATTAATCAAATTAAGCGAGTAGAGAAACAAAATTGCATCGCGATAAACGTTTTTGGTTACGAATCAAAATCAATACTAGTTTACAAACTCAGCGATCAACCCGCGGATATAGATCGTATTAATTTATTATTAATTCATAAAGAAGAAGAAGAAGGAACTAAATTTCACTACGTTTGGATTAAAGATATAAATAAATTACTTCACGACCAAACGAAACACGAACATCGTCAACATTTTTGTTTGAGATGTTTACAGGGTTACTCGACTGAAGCGTATCATGAAAATCACGTAAAAATGTGTAAGGGAATAAACGACAGACCGACAAAGATCGTGATGCCGGAAAAGGGTAAAAACGATACGTTAAAATTTATAATTTTTCATAAAAAGATGAAAGTTCCTTTCGTCATATGCGCCGACTTTGAAAGTATAATTAAAAAGATTGACGATGTAAATACGACAAATACTAAAAAACTACAAGAACACGTCGTTTGCGGTTATTCATACGTCATCGTTCGGTGCGACAGTCAAACTCGTTCTCCCGTTGTATATACCGAGGAGAAGATGCGGCGGAGCATTTTTTAAACGAATTACAAAAAGAAGAAGAAAATATTAACGAGATGATTAAAAATCCTTAAAAAATGTACATGACTAAAGAAGATGAAGAAGATTTAAAAAATGCTAAACAGTGCTGGATATGTGAAAAGGGATTTTTTGGAGGTGATGACAAGTTTAGCCAAGTACGCGATCATTGTCACGTCACTGGTAAATATAGAGGCGCTGCGCACAATAGTTGTAATTTAAAACTGAGTTTAAAGCCTAATAAAACTTTTATTCCGGTCGTATTTCATAATTTGCGAGGATACGACTCTCATCTCATTATGCAAGCCGCGAGTCAAAAGCGAGGAAATCTAACGTGTATTACAAACAATATAGAAAAGTATATTTCTTTTTCAATAGCGCAACTACAATTTATCGACAGCGCTCAATTTTTACTAGCTTCATTAGATAAACTCGTAAAATCCAACGATTTTTTTCCAATTACTAAAAAGTTTGAATCCGATTTAGAAAAATTTAATCTTTTAAAACAAAAGGGTATTTATCCTTACGAGTACATGGATAGTTTTGAAAGATTTGAAGAAAACCAACTTCCTTTTATAGAATCTTTTAAAAGTAATTTGAACAACGAAGACATTACTAAAGAACAATACGAGCATGCAAAGAAGGTTTGGGCTAAATTTGATTGTAAAACTCTAGGCGATTATCACGATTTGTACGTGCGTACGGATACTTGCTTATTGGCGGACGTGTTTGAAAATTTTCGTACCACTTGCGTACGAGAATACGGTTTGGATCCGGCTAATTATTACACGAGCCCGGGATTGAGTTGGGACGCTTTGCTTAAACATTCGAAAGTTTGTCTAGAATTGTTTACGGATGTCGACATGCATTTATTTATAGAAAAAGGTACTAGAGGAGGAACGTGTATGGTAAGTAAACGATACGCGAAAGCAAACAATGTTTATTTACCCGATTACGATAAAACAAAACCAACGAGTTATATACAATATTTAGACGCGAATAATTTGTACGGATATGCGATGAGTCAACCTTTGCCAACGGGTAATTTTAAATGGTTGACTAAAAAACAAATTGACAGACTCTCAAACAAAGGATTAAAACGTGGAAAAGGATGCATTTTAGAAGTTGATTTAGAATATAATCAAGAATTACACGATTCTCACAATGCATATCCACTCGCGCCAGAGTCGTTGGTAGTACCGAAAGAATGGATGAGTGAATATCAACGAGAGTTATTAAAAGACAAACCAGCTCCGAACGTTACAAAATTAGTTTTAAATTTATACGATAAAACAAAATACGTACTTCATTATAGTAATTTACGATTGTATTTACAACTCGGTATGAAACTTATTAAAATTCATCGCGTTTTAGAATTTGATGAATCACCGTGGATGAAATCATACATCGATTTAAACACCCGACTCAGAAAAAATGCAAAATCAAATTTTGAAAAAGATTTGTACAAGCTCATGAATAATTCAGTTTTTGGAAAAACGATGGAAAATGTACGAAATCGCGTCAACGTGAATTTGAAGCGATTAAACGATGAAAAAGAAGAAAATCAAATTCGTACATTAATCGCAAAACCAAATTTTGCCGAGGTTAGGATTTTTGATAACGATTTAGCGGCGATTCATATGCATAAAATAAAACTCGTACTCAACCGCCCAGTCTACGTAGGAATGAGCATACTGGATTTATCTAAAGCTTTTATGTACGATTTTTATTACAATCATTTAAAAAAGAAATACGGTAACGAGTGTAATTTACTTTACACGGATACGGATAGCTTATTACTCGAGATTCAAACGGAAGACGTTTATAAAGATATGGAAGAAGACGAAGACTCGTACGATTTTAGTAATTATTATAGCGAAGAAAAAGAAAAACAACATTTTTTATAATTTTTTTTTCTGAAGAGAATAAAAAAGTGATCGGTAAAATGAAAGACGAGACTGCGGGAACTCTAATCTCCGAAATTGTCGGTTTAAGACCAAAAATGTATTCGATACTTTTACAAAAAGAAATAGAAATAAGACCCGACGTTTTTTCGAAAGAACTAAGAAAAGCCAAGGGCGTTAAAAACAAGTTTTAGAACAGGAAATTAAACACGAGCGATATAAACAAGTTTTAGATAATTTAAAGCCATTACATCACGATATGAATTTTATTAGAAATGAAAAACATAGATTATATACAACGCGAGTAAATAAAATATCACTATCTCCTTTAGACACAAAGAGATATATTTTAGAGGATGGAATACATACTTTAGCTTACGGATATTATAGCGCACCAATAACTTGATGAATTAGCCTACACTATAATTGTTTAATCGGTGGATTTTCCGTATCTGGCGGTACAATTTGTAATTCTTCTTTTACAAAACTACGCGCGGGGCCTGACGTCAAATAATACAAGATGGGTTGATTCGCAGCTTTCATCGTTTTAGCTAATGTATAAATTTTTATACTCCATATAGGATCGGTCGCGCGACGTCTCGTATCTTTTGCCTCGTCACCGGGTGCGTATAAATACCGAACTAAACTGCTAGTTGGGATTCTTTTTTCTTTCTTTGAAGCTGGTGAGGCTGGATTTTGCTCAACGACGGACAACTTAATCGCGTCTTTAGGTTTTAAATGTACGAGTCTGGTCGTTTCGTCGTAATGCTTTTACGACTAGCGGTAATCTTTTAACCCATTCTCTATTTCTCGTATCCGTCGCTATTTCTTTAGCGTATTGATGAGAAAATATTCTTTCACCCAAAGTTCTATTGAATCGCTCTACTATACCTTGAGCTCTATGATTACCGGCTTCGCTTCTTTGGATTTTTACATCGTGTTTACTCATTAATACACCGACGGTCGACATAAATTCTTTTCCAGGATCGACTTTTAAAATTTTTGGCCAAGTGAGCGGCGAACGTTTATAAATTTTTTCAAACGCGTTACCGACTTGAGCGGCGGTTTTATCCAACAACGGTTCAGCTTCTTTATATCTGCTGGCTTCATCCGCAACGGTTAACGCGTACTTGTACGTTTTTTTTACCTACACTATCGTGCGGAAGAAACAATAAATAATAATAATAATAATAATAATTTATTAACTTATATTGCGCAAATTCCATAATGAGATGTTCAAATGCGCATTACAAATTTACAATTTCAAATGTACAATACAATAAAAATATATTTAAAAATATCAATAAAAGCACATCACAACAATATCAATAAAATGCCATAGAGAAAAAATGTGTTTTAAGTAATTGTTTAAAAACAGTCAAACTAGTCGATTTCCGAATATTTAATGGTAAAGCATTCCATAATTTGGGTGCAGCAAACTCAAATGCCCTATCACCCAGCGTGATTTTAGTCCGACACACCGGGTAACTAAGGAGCATGTCGTCCCTGGCACTTCTAAGATTATATTGAGATGAAGATTTTTTTTTGATAAGTTGGCATAAATATAAGGGAGCAAGACCATTTAAAATCTTATAAGTTATTAACAAAATTTTAAAATCAATCCTGAACCTCACCGGAAGCCAGTGTAAGTCAATGAACAAGGGTGTAATATGACAGTATTTTAAAGCATTACAAACCAATCTAGCGCAAGAATTTTGAACACGTTGCAGCTGGTTAATTTGAATATCAGGCAATCCATAAAGGAGACTGTTACAATAATCCAATCGGCTGGAAATGAAAGAATGAATTAATGTTTTGGTACATTGCCTAGATAAGTACTTCCTGATACGTCTAATATTATGTAAGTAATAAAAAGCAGTAGCACAAGTTTTTGTAATATGAGTAGCCATTGTCATGTTTGCATCAAACCAGGCACCAAGATTCCTTACAATGGGGGTAGGGGAAACCCTGGACGAACCAACTCCGCTTGATGAACCTCATTTGGTTTTTCCAAAATACTATTTGAACTGGTCGGTCTAGGAATGTATTTAGGATAGGGTAAATAAATTTGCCACAGCGCTTGCTTTTTTATCCACCGCGAAACTAATTTTTTATTTACCTTAGTTTCTTTAGCTAATTTATTAATCGCGTCGAGACCTTTGTAATATCCTTTCGGACTATAATAGACGTTTTGTAGCTTTTGTTTTATTCGTTTATCCATTTTAATATTGTACAATATATTTTTTATTTGGGAGGATTTTTAGGCATAAGCGATTTTGGTAAAATTCCTTGATCGACTAACCACATTTGCGTCATTGAAGCCACTACAACCGTCGCGGTTAGTTTTAGACCGTCCATTATATCCAACTTTCCTAAATCAGCTGGGTTTATTTTAAATACTTTTTGACCGAGCACGCTGTATAAAACGGTAAAAAGTCCCAAAACGGCGCTGCGATAAGCTGAATCAACGATTATTGTTTTATCCATATTTTATACTTGTAAAATATAAAAAAGTTTACAAAAAAAACTTATTCCATTTCTAAAACAGCGAGTTCTCTCGTTGGTGGTGGGGTAGGTATAGGTTTTGGTTTTGACGGCGCTGGCTCTTTTTTGAAAAACAAGTAATAAGCACTTAAACCTCCAACGGCTAAGGCCTTAGTTATATGTGTAAGACCATGTACACTCATTGTTAGATTGTTTACAATAGGTTAAACAGGTCAGTAAAGTGGTTTCAATTGATTGTGGGGGGGGGGGGAGGGAGGAGTGGAACCACAAAAGTCAAGTCATGAAACCAAATGGACAGTTAAAATAAAAATGTATTTCATTGTTTTATTAGCAATTTACAAGCACCCATACAACTCTTGATTGTTTCAATGTCTAAAATTTATGTACAAAATGGCATCTGATCTTGTAATTCTATAGTATGGATGCAGCTACAGACATTTTGCCAAATATGTGTACAACCTTGAAAATGTAAAAAGCAATGTAGAATTTGTTTCAAATTTTATTAATGATTTTTAATTATTTGCAGTATAGGTGAAAACAAAGACAATTTATAAACATGTCACAATAAGGAGATGCTTGATTACAGTGTTACTATCATTTTCAATTTATCATTATATTTTTGTCCATTATAAACTTGAGTTAAAAGTGAAGTATATTATAAATAAAGATCACTCTCGGTATATAAACATGCAGTATATCCATTCAATTTATTTTTGTACAAGACTTAATACCAAGACATAAATACCAATGTTGGCTTCATTTAAATCTAGAATTTAAAGGTTTTCATAAACAAAATGAAAAGGGCAAGCAACTATCAGATTTGATCAAGTGGATGTATTTACATTTAATTTTGTTTGAATTGTCAATTGGCTAATTAGAACTTGTGGCCTTACTTTTGGGTATTATTTACTTTTTGACAACTCTTCTGCCGAGGGCAGGGGAAAGAAGGAAAAACTTTATCATAAAAACTTTCTAATGAAAGGCTAATTAGCTGACATCCATACAAGCTTGGACATGTTGAAGACTGCAGACATTAGCTATTTGACATACGCTGTATTGTTTCTTCTCCACCCAATTACTATACGCCTATGCTTTGAGTAGACTCTGTGGTACCTGATACATGAACATGGATGAAATGCACAATTATTAGCCAACTTTCTATTATGTTCCATGTAGGGAAAAATTATTTACAACATGGAAATATCAGGAGTGTAAAGACTCTTCTCTCACAGGGTAACTTTTTCTTGGTAAAGTTGGAAAACAAAGAATGGGGAAAATGTTTATATGCTCCATGCTTCAGTGTCTTCAGTAACCCTAGCTCCCCCCCCCCCCCCACCCACCAATCAATATAACCCCCACTTCCTGCCCTTTGAATATGCAGCCAAGTTTAATCCAAATCCTATACATGTAGTCCCCTTCTACCCTAAATCAACTTTGTGACTTTATGCCCATAATAACGCTGAATAAGTTTATCTGGCTACCTTCAACCCTGGCAAACTATTTTCATAGTGTTTTTACATGTTGATTTATCATCATCATGGTTTTTGAAAAGCATGTGTTGGGCTAGTGTCAATATCATTATGCATATTTATCTAAGAATACATATTTGTATACAGTAGGAGTAAGATTTGTGGTAGCACCATGTAACTATCTCTACAGTTTAATAGAAGTGTTGGTTCTTAGAAGAACTGGTGGTGGAATAACTTTTCCATCGGAAAACGCTGATCATCTTCATCCCCCTGAAGACAATCGGAGTATACTGATTGAAACGTAAAGTAATGTCACTGCCAGTTCTCAGAACCAATGCTATTTACTACTCTTGAAAGATAATTAATCTTACTCCTACTGTTCTTCAACCATGTAAACCTTCAAAATCTCAATATTTTCAAAGTAGTACAAACTACAAAATACTAATTTTGGGTGTGTGTGTGTGGGGGGGGGGGGGGGGGTTGAGGGCTGTCAGTTGCATTTGTCTTGAAACATTTTCATGTTATACCTGCAGTTGTTGGCAGAGAGAGTGTCTTAAAAGTAGGACATGTCGCCTGTACTTAATTGAAACTTTTGATTGGATGGCACCCGTAACAAACCTGAAGTTGATATAGTAGGTAATCTTCTTGAGAAAACTCTTATTCAGTGGAATGTCTGCTAGTAACTTAGGTGTGGTAGGCTTCCGTTTGCTGACACCCATTCACATACGTAGGTGACATGATGAACTGAGCATTCGTCTCTGTCTCCATCTCACTCCATCTCACTCCATTTCATCTATGGACCAAACATGAACGAACATTATGTATACAATCTTACAAAAGAAAGATTACTGATAGTACTCCAGCACAAAAACATAACACAATAGCCAGCCATGAATAACACATGTAAAGCTACTTTGGCTAATTATTAGTGCTACAGTACACTTACCATTCACACACACACTGCAAATGACAAACTCTCAGCAGGATAATTACTTTTTTCTTCCTTTATATTGCACAAGAGTTACTGAATACACAAAAGTGTATTTTCTTAATATTGCTTAGAAACTGATTATAAGGCTACATGAAATCAGCATGTGCAAGTTCGGACTAGAGAAAAACTAAATTTTGATATAAACATTATATATATATTTTTTTAAAGTGAGACAAGTGTACATGTAGGGGTGTTTACAGTAATATCTGTACAATTTAAATAACTTTTTGTGAAATGTGATGTGTTGACAGCCAAATAGTATTTCACTTACTCATACAGGCTCATGTGATGTTGTGTCCATATGTTGCTATGACTCCACTTGTTGATCTTGTGCAACTGACTTTGATGTTGATTGATGGAGCTCATGTATACCTGGGAGTTCACCAAGAGATGCTAGGGCACTGTAGGAATTAAAAAAAACATGTTCACATGAATGTTTGGATATGATGTTAAAGGGAAGGTACATCACTGGTTATTACTTGATTGCACAATTACTGAATTATTTATTACCTACAGCTAACTGGATGTGACGAAGTTAAACAATTATTCTACTTATTGTGTTCTTATTTTAAAGAAAACTGAAAAACAAAATATACACATTTACTAATGTTTTCCTAAAGAATTATGAAGGGTTTTCACACTTTTCTCATGACTTAGACTCCCCCATTGAGCTCAAACTTTAACATATTCATTATTAAACGATCTTCATTCAAAGTAAGTAAATATTACCGATAACAGCTGTTATGCTGTTGTACTTTCCCTTTAAGAGGACAACGGTCACGATCAACAGGGCATGGAATCGGAGTGCTAGTTTTAGATTACCTCGGTGACTGAAAATAATACCCCACATGATAAGGTCATATTATCAATGCTGCTGAATAAATGAGCCAGTAAGTTTCAGTCACTGTGTTCATCTTAAACTTGGACACCGATTCCATGCCCTGTTGAAAGTCTGCTCTGGTCGTGATGTTGTCCCTTTAATATGGACAATTTAACATTAAACATGCACAAGGAGGGGGGGGGGGACCTGAACCTGAACTTCATTTTTTCTAAATGAGAAATTGTTTCTGTAAATCTGATTTTGTTTTATAGAAAAACAAATATTTACATAAACTAAGTTTTCTATAAAAACAAAACAAAAATAATAAATGGGATAAAAATAAATATGAATTTACTCTACCTTGGCAATGCTTTGTAGATGTGAATTGTGGAAATGGAATGAAGCTGAACTCTACATGGTGTTGATGCAAGTAAAAATACTGGCAGTGATGTTTTCTCATACCTATAAAACAAAACATAACGGCTAATGAAATAATGGTGGATATGATGGACATGGTGCATATTAAAAATTCGTACTCATACTCGTACTCGTACTCGTACTCGTACTGGAAATAATGGTACCTGATGCTATTTCCTCCAGACCATGTTTGAATTTTCACCATCTTCCCAATAAAATACATTGATGGTGGAAATTACAACTACTTCACTGGAAATTGTTCTGCTTTCTAAACTATATCTCATAATTATCATGTCTGTATTGTAAACATCATCACAATATCATTGGGCCTTGGCTATAGGAACTATCAAAAATAATGTAATGGCTAACAGAAATTCATCATAAGAGTTCAGCATACAGCCACACAAAAAGCCCTACAAGTATTATATTATCAAACAATATTTCTCTTTTATTACTCTTACCTGTCCAACAATCCTACAAATGCGACATTATTCATGATATCATCATGGTCACCATCACGTTCAACAATCAAATCCCTGAGTGTTTGCCATCATTTGAGGTTGGCTGGCCCGTCAATGGTCGCCAGGCATACGTCGTTTTATTGCCGTAGACGGTGAGCCTTTCTTTGCCCAGCCCGCTCGGTCTAAATTCTGGCGTTGATTTTGACGGATGGCCTTCCAAACTGAACAGTTTTTGTCACTTTTTTATTGGCGTTGATATGATGAAGGGGCTGTGATGTGACGATGTTCCGAATGAATGCGTCATTGTTGTTTCCACGAAAAGCACCACAGCGGTCGAGACCCTGCTTTACGCTCCACGCGAAAAGTGTTGATATATTTATGGCCTAACCAGCAGGCTCACGCCTCGGGCGCTTGGCCGCGCTGGCGCCCATGGCTGTACTGGTACAGTCTTGGTTCGGTTCCCGGTGTCTCGGGAAAGTGCCACGACTTTCGTCTTTTTGTCGATTTTGACAATTTTCACCCATTGTTTCAAAATCATTTCACTTTTGTCAAGTATCAATGAATTATAAAAAATAATTATTCTTGAATTTGGTTCAGTAATAAACATTTTAAACGTCTGAAAGTGCGACTATTAATTTTGTCCTCGTGAGTTTTCTGGACAAATTTTGGTTCAAGAAAGTCACATGACATTGGTTTTTGTACAATAACAGAAAAACGACACATCTTTCAGGAGTACTTGTGTGGACAATTATATTCTACTTTTGAAAGATCTTTCCAACCATGTATGTAAAACAATGAAATGTTGAGGGGCGTTTTTTATCGCCCAATTTCGCGCGACAAAGGCGGTGTGTACCTTTAATATTAACCCCAATATCTGCAGTTTCATCCCACAGCAGATGCAACATCCCATGGACGTCTCAACCTTAACTGCTCAAATACCGTAAATAATACGGTAACCAGTTATGAAAATACGGTATCCATAAAAAACAAAAATATTTACAGCCCTTTTACCGTAAAAATTACGGTAACCCTCATTTCTCAGGCCATAACTAACCGTACTTTTTACGGTATTTTGTTGGCAACCTGGCTGCCAGGTATTTGACTGTATTTTTTACGGGAATTGTTTTACAGTGTATCCCGTTCGCGACTACCATGTACTATTGTACTAAGAAAAGTTACATGAACTAATTCAAATTCTTGACAATGGCTTTGCACATAAAACAAATATGGCTTTGCCATTAATTATATGTAGCCGCGCTGATGAAACACTGGACAATAGCCTAATTACAAATTTGGTATTTAACTCTTTTTTAAACACTTACTGGAATTATTTGAGTGGCGTAGGCATCAGCACATCACTGTGGGTGAACCACCAGAGAGTTACAATGTGTAGAGAGTGAATAATGAGACTGATAACAAAATTAAGCTTGTTAGTTGATAAAAAGCCTTTTACTTAAATCTTTACTTTTAAAACGTGTTTCTCATTGCTATTTTGTGAAATGAGTTTTATGCTATAGTTCCTTCGTTTTACTCAAGTAGAATTAGCCTAGTAATTATCGGTAATAGCCTAAGGCCCAAATGAGATATATTCCTTTTAGCTCAGTATGGTAATACAAATAGACACTTTAATCAGTCTCCACAACATAATAAAGGTAGGCCTTCACTACATCACTGGAATTGGAAATGTTGAATTCTCCCCTCACTCCCCACTTTTTACAACATATTTTAGTTTTACGCAACAGCTCGGATTGCCGCACCACAATATGATTCTGGGGTTGTACCGGGTATATATTGGCATGCATGTAGCCGGTAGGTCTAACCCTCGTTTTTTTGTTTTGTTTTGTTTTGTTTGTTTGTTTGTTTTTTGGGGGGAGGGGCAGGCGTGAATACCCGCGTCAAGATTAGCAATCGAATTAAATTCTTATATGAATTTTTTATGAATTTTATAATTATTTTTGTTTGTATTATGAACTGCCTGCAATATGATTGAGTATTAAGTAAATAAATAAACAAGCGGACGAGTTGGTGTCGGCTAAAAGTCGAATTGGTCAACGGACGAGTTGGTGACGAATAACTCGGTCAACGGAATAGATTACCGTACTGCCCATACCTAGCCTGAAGATCTGACGTCAATTGCAAGCTTTGAGGTTCGTGAATTACGCCAGATACTAGCCAAGGCCGCCATGTTTTCCCCAAGATTCAACTTTGACCTGGTTGGTAGATAGTCTGTGAGCCTCGAAGCATGACGTCAGATCTTCAGCACTATGGGTGTGAATCGTATGATATTGCGCAGTGCGAAAACAAACGGAAACTTGTTGGGATCAAATCAATGTCGTAGCTCGGCCGCTAGATATGATAATGCCTGTTAGTATACGGCTGTGTACAAGACTATGGTTGAACTGTGCCCGTGGCAGAATCCATCCACTAAAATAGTTTTAAAGATTATTCATGATGATTTAATGAATTCTGTAATGATTTTCGTCTTGTTATTTTCGTTTGCGCCATCTAGAACGTATCCACTGCGTGAGCAGGATCAGCAAATACAGGACTGTGTGATCGAGATCCAGATTATGTGCTAAACAAATAGACCCAATGTGAAATCCCTTTGAATGGTACGCCAGGCAGGAGCCTGTCTTTATCCTTGAGGATAAAGACAGGGGACCAGGGGCGCGTTTTCTCAACGGTAACCAGAAACATGTTTGGGCTTTGGTAATATTGGTTAAGCGTTCGCGAGTTCGGTTTGCTGCGATGACGTCATTGTTCTCACCAAACGTCAGTCGAAGTTTGTGATCGGTTACGCTTGGTTTCACAAGATGGCGGATTGTAAAAAGTAACGAAAGTTTTCTTAATTATTTGTTAAAACATGATGGAATGATTGTTCGTATAATTATCAGTTTATTATTAGCACTCACGAGTCGAGTAAGTTCTATTTTGCCAAACTTTGATGATTGAACACGTCGCAAACTGAAAACAAATTTTCTGGTTACGTTCGCGTACGTTACGCGTAGCTATGCCGTCTTGTTTCTGGTCAAGAATATGACGTCAGAAAAAGTTTTTGGTTAGGGTCGCGAAAACGCGCCCCAGTCTAGCCCATACCATCTATGCCCATACCTAGACTGGTCCCCTTGCACGCACGCGCCTTAGCTCAAAGCGTGACGTCAGATCTTCAGGCTAGAGTTATTTCTTATATGGGTGCGTTTGAGTAGCTTCCCTGGGTCGACCCGGATCTGACTCTGGAGCGTTCGAATAGGTCTGATGTCATAGGTCTGATGTTTTCGCGATCCTAACAAGTTCGGTTGTGCTGCGATGACGTAATTGTTCTGACCAAACGTGAACCAAAGTTTGCGATCGGTTACGCTTGGTTTCAAGATGGCGGATTGTAAAAAGTAACAAAAGTTTTGTTAATTATTTGTTAAAACATGATGAAATGATTGTTCGTATACCAGTACATCTTTCAAGTTTATAACTAGCTAAGTTCTATTTTACAAAAATTTGAACTACACCGTACATTTTGAGAAACGTTGATGATTGAACACGTCGCACACTGAAAACAATTTTCTGGTTACGTTCGCGTTTTCGCGTAGCTATATTGTCTTGTTTCTGGTCAAGAATATTACGTCAGAAACAAGTTTCTGATTAGGGTCGCGAAAACGCGCCCCAGGGTCAGCCTCAACCTGCTCGCGAAGCAGGTCACTTGAGGCAGACCCGGGTAAGTGACGTCACGTTGAGAATATTCTGAATGGCCGTAAGTTTTTGACATACATTTTCAACCCTTAAACAATGAATCTGTGAGTAGAGACTGTTTTTGTACTAGAAGATGTGTTGTTTTGACCTGAGAAGTAATACGATCTTTAGTTCCTTTTTTTACCCGGGAAATAATTATTTTGCGATCGCTTCGTTGTAAATATTTTATTTACAAAGTCCGTATAACCTTTGACATTCTTCACATCCCTTTAACAAGAGGGCGAACGTTCAAACGGGATGCTCGTTCGATTAGGTTGTACTCGGGGCTCATCCATGTGACATACTCGGGTTACCTCGAGGAAGCTACTCGAATGCACCCTAGTATGATGCCCGGCGGCGCGGCCCGAACTTTAACCCTATACATTAATTAATTCTCTTCACTCGTCGTATGCGGGCGCCCTATCCACGCTATTGCCGCCATCTTTGGATATGTACCTGAAACTGGGCAAGCAAATCCTTCATGATCAGAATGATGATTGATCAGTCACATATCTTTTCCGTGAATTTGGTGTATACTTAAGTGTTGTGGGGCTTTTCTTAACTTGTAATGAAGAAAGTGATTTCATAAGTGCCACAATGTGCAGACCTAACATTGGCATTGATATTGCATTTTGCTGTCTTCATTCTTGTCCGTCTTGACACAAATATAAATAATTGTAAGTTGGATGACTCCGTCTCGTCATTGAGTACGCTGTGCGTGAGAGACAATGACTGAATGAATTGTACTTCTTATTAATTAATTCTTATTTTACCAAAGCAGACATGTTATTGTCATGCATAACGTTAGTTTCAGTACTAGTCCTGTTACCCAAACTAACGTTAGATGCGGAATCTGCACTGACTGCAGCCTCTGAGTCTGACTCTGAATTAACCTTTGTCCCACAGAATTTGGTGACCTTACCATACTTATGTGAAAGTACGTAATTGATTGAGGACACCATTGATTCAAGTTTTAAACTAAAAAGTCTGTGCAATGTCGATCACAACCACAACACATCCACTATTTGCATGTACCAAATGCAACAGCCGTCATCCCTTTGAAGAACTCTCACAAGGACAACAACTGTGCAAGGTAGGTACATGTACTGGATGCCAGTCAACTCGCCCCCTTGCAAACTCGCCCCCTTGCAAACTCGCCCCTTATAATCTCCAGGGGGCGACTTTGTCGGGGGGAAACTTTGTGAGGGGGGAGTTTGTCCCAGCGGAGGCAGTTTGTCAGGGGCGAGATTGTAAGTAGGCAGTTTCATGAAAATTTGAAGTTGCTTCAATGCTTTTAAATGTCATATCACTGGATAGAACAAAAAATTAGAAAGAAAATGAGGGGTCAATGGTCATGATAGGTTAACCCTATGCAAAGTTACGAATTTTTGTTGATTTAAATATTTGGTAATTTTTAAGATCCAGTTTCATTTGAAAAGTTGTGACCGAATTTGCCTGCAATGTATCCTTGTAGTACTAACAAAGTCTATTTTGCGCAAGTTGCACTGTTTTTGTGCCAACGTTACAGTTGGCATGGACTGATCAATTAAGATAACCACGATGTGTAGTATCCATTTATCGACACTAGAAGTGACTACATCCGTAGACTACCCTTTATATTAGAATTTTACCATGAAAGTTCGGCAGGTCACAACTTCGACAGAAAAAAAGGATATGAAAAATAGCGCCACCATCGGCGGTTTGCGTGAATCTGCCTATTGTAAGGGGCGAGTTTGCCAGGGGGAGAGTTGACTGGCATAACACACTATTTTTAAAAATGTTTCCAAATTTGTCAAGTTAGACATCAAATTGAAGCTGAGAGAAGATCAATGGTGCAATTTGTTTTTGAATACCTCTTTCGGTTCTTGAGATATGATCTTTTAAAACTTGTAAAATTGTTACTTTGTGTAGGGTTTTCAGGTGAAAAATTATTCCTAAACCAATATGCTCAATATTTATATCAAATTAAAGGTCTTGATGAAAGAAATACAATGGTTTTTAAATCAAGAAAATCGGACGAGTAGTTTTTGAGGAATCCTGTTTTATTTAATCAAGTAATACAGCATTCGATGAAGCCCGACTGTCCATACACTGTGTACATCCCTAATGACACCAAAACCGTTGAATCAGCCTACACACCATGATACACGCACAGCGTTCGTGCTCGTTTCCCTCATTTATAAGAGCTTTTGAAAGGGTGTAAAAAATACACTCTGCGCTCAAAACTAAGCACAATTACGGCTCAAAACTTTCACATATGATAGAAAAGAGGTGTAAAATTCATTCAGGCACCGCTCTTACCTTTCAACTTGAAGATTTCACCTCGAAAAACGGTGTTTAATTTTTTATCTCTTCGTAACTCTGGTTGTAGAGTAGCTATGGAGATCGAGCAAGCATGGGTATGTAAAGGAGCCCTTTGACTCAATAGGGAAATCTGTTTTCATGTCAATCACAATGTACTCGGGCGCGGAGACAGCTCCGAAGTGGATGCCCTCAGCAGAGCGCGGCAAATTTTACGGGCTGAATGCGCCCGATCTCGGAACACTTCACGAAAGGCTGGGTGGGACGAGAGTGGTTCATTCATAAAAACCTAGGCTTTCGCACGTACTTCCGATTGCTATTTTATGTACATTGTTGGATAGCTGAGACTATAAGCTTTCCAATGAGCTATTACATGTAAGATTTCGACAGGTAAAATAATAGAATTTCTTTATTTAAAATTTTGATGTTTTTTGTTGCGGGCGATGCGCTGTGCGTGTGGAGGGCTTCGGTCAAGCATGTACGAACTGAAAACCCTACTTTGTGTGCCGCTAATTTGACCATCAAAGCACTTATGGTACCTCATTTCACAAAAATTATGCATCAAACTGAAGCTATTAATATGAGGTATTCAATATACAATAGGACATTTAGTTCTTGAGATATTGGCTGTTGAACTTAGAAATTAACAAGTGTGACTTGGAACACTATGTTTTTATTTTAAATTTGATGTTTTTGTGGTTATAGAATATAAAACAAAAAAATAATAATAATAATAGTTGAGTGTTAATTCCAATCATTATAGGCCCAGTTAAATGAAATTTAAAAAAAAATGTTACACTTCACTGTTAAATAATAACCATGCAATGCATCAATCATTTGGGCGGATTAACCCTCCTATGCCCAGGCTGAAATTTGGCCCAGTCAGCACGGCACTCACAGTCACTTGAGTATTTTTGGTTGCATTGCCAATTGGTAGGTCAAACCACAGAGTCACACAGAGCTGTGTATGTACTGTCGAGTGGTTTTGGTTTGACCTATCCTAGACACATGTCCTTGCATTTATTTGAGTGCACTGCACAAAGTCAATGGGTTGGGAGTTACATACAAATGTTGAGTGTCTTTGATTGGTTTTTGTTTGACCTCCTATCACAGCCACATGTGCTTGCATGTATTTGAGTGCACTGCACAAAGTCAATGGGTTAAGAGAGACATACAAATTTTGAGTGTCTTTGAGTGTTAAACCTATAGGAGGGTTAATACTATACAACAGTAACAATATCTGAACTTGAACTTTAACCCTCCTATTATCAGTGTAGTTCTTTACAAAGTGGACCCATACTTCAAAATGTCACAACTGGGACATATTGTGGTACACACCTTCTTATCTAATGATTAATGGCATAGCCCAAGGCTCTTCAGAGAGATGAGGTAAACTGAAGCAGCCACCTGCTTTGTTTCATTGCAAGGCTAACTTGAAATAAACCAGTGCAGTAACTTGCGGTATACATGTACTGTGTGAAGGTCAAAACAGTTTGTTTATGTCCCAGACCCGAGGGGCATTTTGGGGTATCCATGTACCATTCTTCTGTACAGTATGCAATATTTTGAGGCATGCATACAAAAAGCATTGTGTACTTAGAAAAAAAATTGTTTGCAGCATTTTGGAGACTGCATGTACATGTGTATACAACCTTGGTTAATATTCCTCCGAGACCATATATGTGACTCACTCTATCGTAATGAGGAATGTCCCCCAAATGTGAAAAATGGAGATATGCATACATCATAACGAGCATTGAATGGGCTTTCCAATGAAGCCAAACATAAATGTGTCCCTTTTTCTGTTCCAAAGTTATTAAACAAAGAAGTTGAGATACTGGTGGGATTGTTACAGAAACGTTTTATGAGAAAAACGGGTTTTTAAAAAAGTACGCGCTGCAAACAAAAACAAATGTTTGAACTTACGCGCTGCGTGTATTACATATGGGGCGCGCTGTACATAGTATCTGAACTTGAATGAAATAACTTACCGTGGCAATAGTAATCTTTCTGAAAGGCTAGAATCACAAAATTTAACAGGCGTATGGACCATGTCTTTAAGAATACTCTATGAAAGTTTAACGTCAATGCTCAAATTAGTTTAGAAGTTCTGGGTCTCTGAATGTTTGATAAACAAACACCGTCAAACAACGATCATGCGTGTACATGAAGAACGTAACGTATACTACTATACAATGCATGACCGGTCGCTACGATCCCATGCCCAGTGCATGTGCCGTGCACATGTACATGTACATGATGTACGCTGACGTACACGCGAAAGCACACAGTACAATCAGGCCAGCAGGCTGCGCTTAAACCGCCCACTTTGGCGCTTGTCTACGTCCATTCGAGGTAAACATCCAAACTGCGCAAGCTCAGTAACCCGTTGACGCCACTTTCGGCCAATCAGCTCGCTGGAACCCTACGACGTAGGCTTAGACTTAGCAACAAGGAGACTTTCTGTATTAAGTTTTTGGGTGCTTATCTTATTATTCAGTATTCAGACAGTGATGTCATTGCTACAGTTACAGAGGTCACATCATGACCTTTCTAACAGTACCAAACATGCATGTTAAATGATAATGGCGCGGCTTAATACGGCGCTTACAAAAGGAGTTCAAACTCGTCTTTTTGGAGCTAACGAGGACGATTTGCAACAAAAATGGACACAGACACGCTTGAGAAAAGGTCTTTATTTTCTACTTTATTGATATTTTTCTCAAAAAGTAAAATAACACACACAAACTTTGATATTTAATGTTCCTTAGTACCAGTGTTTTAGCCAGGATTTGGTAAAGTGGGAGTGCAAAAAAAAAAGTGGGAGTGCAACTTATTGGAGTCCAAAATTTGTGTGCAAAGCACACAACACGAGCGCAGAGCACGAAGTCCCTCACGGCCGGGGTTCAGGGCCCGCTTAAGGACCCTGGAAGCTCTGGCTATTTTAGATGCTCTCTGGTGGTCTCTAATGCATTTCTGATACCTGTTTTTCAGGTAGAAATGAGCTAATTTGGTTAGATTTTTTCCTTTTTTAAACAAAAAATAAGTTTAGCAGAAAATACAGAATGTGCAATAGTCCACTAATTTTGCATCATCATCATCATCATCATCATCATCGTCATCTCCATCACGAGGTTGTTGGGAAAAAAACATGATCCTCAGGACCAAAATCAGAATCAGAATCAGAATCTTCTTGGACGTCTTGTACATCCCTTTTCTCGTCTTGAACTGTGGCCTTATGAAATGAAATTGAAAGTGCCCTAATCTGAATAATTGTAGTCACTGTGATGTTTGATAATAAATAATCTCTAAGAATAGAACATTAAATAAATTGAGATCACAAGAATGTTTTTAAGAAAGTTTGTTAACACAATATATTTGGAAATGCGTATGCCACGAAACTAGTATTTATACCACCAAGTGTTTATTATATATATTTAAAAAAAGGTTACATTTTTAAAATGAAATTATATTTCAATGTATTTTAATATAAAATGTAATTTAACTATGTCAGTTAATAGTATTAAACCACAGCTATGTCAATTAGTTATGTAAATGAGAATGTGACAAATGTTTTTTTTGACAAATCACTACAATTTTTAATTATATTTTTTTATGAATGAACCTTTGTATTTTTCTGATTTTCTTCAATTTGACTAGATCAAGTTTACTATTTTTTTGCACACGGGCGCATACTTACGTATAAGCCCTCTGCACTATTAAACATGCCCCACAACATGCACAGCGCGCACGTGCACACACGTTGTAGTCGTACGTACATGTACGTACACACACAAACATAAACAGTCCAACCATGCAATGTACATACACCAGGAGTCCACGAACGATGATGTGGTATGTACATTGACATGTGAGATCGCTCTTCAATGCTTATGATTTCAGATTTGCCAGTGGATTTATGTATGATATTATGAGGTGTTGTTCTTTAACAAGGTAATTTTCTGATCAGTTGATTTCGGCAGAATGACGGCGAAATTCTGATGCCAATTCCGATCAAGTTCATGAAACTCTCATCAGCATGACATGGCAAAATTGTTAAATAAAACAGTATGGACGTTGAGCAACACAACCCAAATTTGGTAGGCCAACGACTGCATTGCACCTGGCCCCAAAGTATTTTGATTGTACATGTTAGTTAAACGTGACAATTTTGCTCTTACCTTTGTGAAGAAGTATGTTATTTTTCCCCTTTTGGCCGACATGATGTAACTGACGTTCTCTGAATAGACTAAATCAAGTCTATGAAATACGGACTGGTTCCCCGTTTCGGTTGTGCACATGTAAATACAGAGTTGATTTTATACCAACACGTGTACCCGAGTAGTATGTCAGATGGGCGTCCCGGACCACCTCTATAAAAAATCATTTTTAAAAAAATATCTTTAATAAAAAAAAACTCGCAACAAGAAAAAGTAATTTTTAATAAAAAACTCGCTAGCGTAAAAAAGTTATTTTCTTGCTAGAAAAAAAAAAGTTATTTTCTCGCTAGAAAAATATTGTAATTTTAACAACGAGTAGTAATTTTCATAAATATATTTATGAAAATTAAAAAATCTATAAAAGTGATTCCGGGACGCCCATCTGACATACTACCGCTGGTACTTTAACGCAGTTTTAAAAGTGAGATAACGTAGTTTTAAAAGTGAGATAACGAATATATATTATCTCGTTTAATAGTAAAGATGGAGAGAACGAAATATTTATCGAGATGGACATTGAGAGAATTGAAAGATTTTGCGCGACAACGCATTGGTCGATTAATTCTCGTGCAAAACAGTAATAATAGAGTAGATAAACGCAGTTGGTACAACGCGGTTAAAAAACATTTAAATCAACAAAAACAAAAGCCATTATATGAATTAAATTTAGCGGAATTACGAGAGCGCGTAGCGGTTGAAAATATTGAGCTACCGCTACGCGGCTCGGGAGTGAACGAGCGGTTGATTAAAAAAGACTACATTAACGCTATTAAAAGGTTTTACGGTAGAGAAACCGAGTTGAAATTTAACCCTTTTATTAGCGGTGGTAGTTATTTACGCGAACATGTAATGAATGTTCCGTTGAATCACAGCAAAGAAAAAGATTTAAATGTTTTTTGGAGAGCTGTAAAACCAAAGATTATCGCCGAGTTGACTAAAGACTTGAGGGATTTTAAAGCGTTCAAGTTTATGATATTTATACGCGTTAAATTACGTAAAGAAAACTTGGGCGGCACGGATGATTTTGCCACACCAAGTTTTCATAATAAAAAGCAAATTGTTTTATTGAATTTAAACAATATCGAAAATGAACTCGATACGATCATTTCGCAAATTCAAGAAGCTTTAGAAAAATACACTCGAGAGGGTAGTGGATGGATAGTAGATCGTGTCGAAGAAATGAATCTAAGAATCGCGAAATATCAACCTCTAAGAGGAGGTAGTTATATCGAGCTATGCGATTACATTAAAAATAAAAAAGCTTGCATCAACGTAAAAAATAAAGACGACGATTGTTTGCGATGGGCTTTACGCTCATCGTTTTCCAGCTAGCGATCACGTTGATAGAACGAGCAAGTACCCAATAAAAGACGGTTTTAATTTTAACAACATTGACGCGCCTACACCGATTAATCAAATTAAACGAGTAGAAAAACAAAACAATATAGCGATAAACGTTTTCGGTTGCGAGTCAAAATCGATAATCGTTTACGAGATAAGCGATCAACCGGCAGAGATGGATCGCATAAATTTACTATTGATTCATAAAAAAGAAAAATCTCACTACGTTTGGATTAAAGATGTGAATAAATTACTTCACGATCAAACGAAACACAATCCTCGTAAGCATTTTTGTTTGAGATGTTTGCAAGGTTTTTCGACGGGAGCGTATCTCGAAAACCACGTAAAAATGTGTAAGGAATAAGCGACAGACCAACGACTATCGTAATGCCTGAAAAGGGTAAAAGCGATAAAATAAAGTTTATAAATTTTCATAAAAGATGAAAGTTCCATTCGTAATATACGCCGACTTTGAAAGCATTATCGTAAGATTGTTGACGAAAACTCTACCAATACTAAAAACTACAAGAACACATCGTTATGCGGCTATTCATACGTCGTTGTAAAATGCGATGGAGAAAGTAGTTTTCCCGTGCGTACAGGGAGAAGATGCGGCTAAACATTATTTAAATGAATTACAGAAAGAAGAAGAAAAGATTAATACGATATTTAAAAACCCTAAAAAATTAAACATGACTAAAGAAAATGTAAAAGATTACAACTCTGCCAGCGAGTGTTGGATATGCGAAAAGAAGTTTTTAAAAGGCATGACGGTGAGTTTACGAGAGTTAGAGATCATTGTCACATTACCGGAAAAGTATCGGTAGCGGCGCACAACTATTGTAATTTAAAACTGAGTTTAAAACCAAAGAAAACTTTTATTCCGGTCGTATTTCATAATTTACGAGGCTACGACTCTCATCTCATTATGCAGGCCGTGAGTCGCAGCGAGGGAAATCTAACGTGTATTCCAAACAATATCGAAAAGTATATTTCTTTTAGTATTAATCAACTACGATTTATAGACAGCGCTCAATTTTTACTAGCTTCGTTGGACAAACTCGTAAAATCAAGCGATTCTTTTCCAATTACAAAAAGTTTGAACCAAATGTAGAAAAATTCAATCTCATTAAAAGCAAGGGCATTTATCCTTACAGTACATGGATTCTTTCGAGCGTTTCAAAGAAACGCAACTTCCTTCTATAGAATCCTTTTACAGTAGTCTAAACTGTCAACACATTACCACCTCTCAATACGAGCATGCTAAAAACGTTTTTAGCGAGTTTGATTGTAAAAACTTGGGTGATTATCACGATTTATGCGTGCGCCGATACTTGTTTGTTGGCGGATGTGTTTGAAAACTTTCGTAATACTTGCGAAACAATACGATTTGGATCCGGCTAATTATTATACGAGTCCGGGTCTGAGTTGGGACGCTTTGTTAAAACATTCGAAACAAACTTTAGATTTGTTTACGGATGTAGACATGCATTTGTTTATAGAAAAAGGTACGCGAGGAGGAACGTGCATGGCGAGTAAGCGATGCGCTAAAGCAAATAATGTATATTTAGACGATTACGATTCATCTAAACCGTCGAGTTACATTATGTACTTGGACGCTAATAATTTATACGGCTACGCGATGAGTCAACCTTTACCGACCGGTAATTTTAAGTGGTTGAGCGAAAAACAAATTAACAAACTCGAGGAACGAGGATATAAGAACGATAAAGGATACATTTTACAAGTCGATTTAGAATATCCTAAAGAATTACACGATTCTCACAACGCGTTTCCACTCGCGCCAGAGTCGTTGATAGTACCGAAAGAATGGATGAGCGACTATCAACACGAGTTGCTAACCGGCAAGCTGGCTCCAAACGTTGTTAAATTAATTCCCAATTTATACGACAAACGCAACTACGTGATTCATTATCGTAATTTACAATTGTATTTGCAACTCGGCATGAAGCTGACTAAAATTCACACAGTTTTAGAATTTGACGAATCGTGTTGGATGAAATCGTACATTGATTTAAATACGCGATTAAGAAAAGAAGCGACGAGCGATTTTGAAAAAGATTTGTTTAAACTGATGAACAATTCAGTTTTTGGTAAAACGATGGAAAATGTACGAAATCGCATTAACGTAAATTTGAAGCGATTAAACGATGAAAAAGCGGAAAATCAAATTCGCTCACTCATCGCGAAACCGAATTTTGCAGAGGCTAGGATTTTCGATAACGAACTAGTGGCTATTCACATGCACAAGACGAAACTCGTACTCAACCGCCCGGTTTACGTAGGAATGAGTATACTGGATTTATCTAAAGCTTTCATGTACGATTTTTATTACAATCATTTAAAACAAAACTACGATTGCGAGTTGATTTACACGGATACGGATAGCTTGTTGCTCGAGATTAAAACGCAAGATGTGTATAAAGATTTATGTAAAAACAAATCTTTATACGACTTTTCAAATTATAAACAAGATCATTTTTTACATTCTAAAGTTAATAAAAAAGTGATTGGTAAAATGAAAGACGAGTGTGCGGGAGTACCTATAGCGGAAGTTGTGTGTTTGAGACCCAAAATGTATTCGATACTTTTATCGGATGAAAAACAAATAAGAAAAGCTAAAGGAGTTAAAAAACAAGTTTTAGAACAATATATTAAACACGATAAATATAAACAAGTATTATCTCTGAAAAATACTCTGAATCATAATATGAGTTTTATCGGACACGAAAAACATAGACTATATACGAAGCGAGTAAATAAAATATCGCTATCTCCTCTGGACACGAAGAAATACATTTTAGAAAACGGAATAGACACCCGCGCTTACGGCCATTACGCTATCGCGAAGCCCGTTAACGATTACGCGTAACGATTGCAATTATGATCTCTTACGTATGATTGGGGGATTTTCTGTATTTCGTGGGATAATTTGTAATTCCTGTTTTACAAAACTACGTGCGGGGCCTCCTTCTAAATAATACAATATAGGTTGATTCGCACCTTTCATCGTTTTAGATATTCTATAAATTTTTAAACTCCATATAGGATCTGTGGCTCTACGTCTCGTATCTTTTTCAGCTTCACCCGGCGCGTATAAATACCGTACCAAACTGTTGCTCGGGATTCTTTTTTCGTTCTTTACAACGGCTGGTGAGGCCGGATTTTGCTCGACGTTATCTAATTTAATCGCGTCTTTAGGTTTTGAGTTAATCAGTCGCGCTTTTGTTGTTTAACGCTTTTACGACCAGAGGTAATCTTTTAACCCATTCTCTGTTTCTCGTATCGGTAGCAATTTCTTGACCGTATTGATGCGAAAATAATCTTCGCTCAAAGTTTTATTAAATCGCTCCACTATACCCTGAGCTCTGTGATTTCCAACCTCTCCTCGCTGAATTTTTACATCGTGTTTGCTCATCAACGCGTTGACGCTGCTCATGAATTCTTTTCCGGGATCGACTTTTATAATTTTAGGCCAAGTTAACAACGATCGTTTATAAATTTTTTCAAAAGCATCGCCGACTCGCGCGGCTGTTTTATCGATTAAAGGTTGCGCTTCTTTATATCTGCTGGCTTCGTCCACGACCGTTAACGCGTACTTGTACGTAATTCTACCGACTTTGTCGTGCGGAAGAAACAACAAGTCTGCTTGATGAACCTCGTTTGGTTTTTCGAAAGTACTATTTGATGAAGTCGGTCTCGGAATATATTTAGGATAGGGTAAATAAATTTGCCACAGCGCTTGCTTTTTTATCCATTGTCGAACAAATTTTACATTTACTTTTGTTTCTTTAGCCAGCTTGCTGATTGCATCTTGACCTTTGTAGTATCCTCGTGGACTATAATAAGCGTTGGATAGTTTTCGTTCATCCATTTTTATATTGTGCAACATATTTTTATTCATTAGGATTTTTAGGCATGAGCGAATCTGGTAAAATTCCTCGTTTAACTAACGCCGTTTGAGTTCCACCGGCTAATGCGACCGTCACGACGAGTTTTAACCCATCTTTTACACTAACTTTTCCCAAGTTAGCTGGTTCTACGCTTAATGCTTTTTTACCGATCATACTGTATAAAAATAAAAAAACTCCAAAAACGAGGCTGTGATAAACCGAATCTGCGATTGTTTTTGGTTCTATTGGCATTGAAGACATATTTTATAGTTGTTAAATATAATATTTTTTTTAAAAACTTTTTATTCCATTTCAAAAACAACGCGTTGTTCTCTAATCGTAGTTGGTTCTCTAATCGTAGTTGGTTCTCTAGCGAGAGCGAGTTTTTTTTTTAATGTTGGTTTAGACGGTTCGTTTTTAAATGTTGGTTCTCTAAACAAGAAATAAGCGATACCCCCAATAGCTAAACCAATAGCTATATAATAGTAGCTCTTTCCATCGCTCGACGAGTTGTTTTCTTCGCGACTCGACGCTTCTTGATATCGCGAGGCGTTTTAACGCTTTTCGCGGGTTTAGCGAGTTGTAGTTTTTCTTTTGTTAATTTCGGCTAGTCTTTTCCAGCCGCTACTCTGTTTGGGTTTTTTTTCTTTTAGTCGGTTTGGGTTACGGTCTTTGGCGTTGGTTGTTCCGGTTGCGGTTGATTGCAATCTGCTCGTTCGTTTCCATCGCTTTTATTATCTACGCAAGATTCTTCTTTTCTTTTTAAATGTTTTGCCGTAATTAACGAGCGCTGAGAGGCGCGATCAACATGCCGTGCTTGTAATATATTTCACGCGCCACGGTAGAAAGCATACTAGAAATGAACGGATCTTTTCTAAATCTGAAATTAATTTACCTTCATCGTCAATTTGAAATTTATGACCGTACAAATCTATACGATTTAAACTTAATCCTAATACTTTAGTATATAGCGTTATAATGGCGCTACCTAAAGACTGAGTAATATCGCGACCTAATTTAGTTTCGTATGCGTGCAGCGCGTCTCGCTCTTTGGTAGACAAAGCTTCAATATCGCTAACGCTTAGTTCTTTTCGAAAAACTTGCTCGAATCTCCCCCAACTACGACCGATAAAAGACGTATTTTTTGTTTCAACGACGTATCATCGTTAGTATCGCTCGCATCGTCCGCGAGTGTCATCTGTGGATTTTCGTTCAATAGTTTATGTACTTCTGCCATTTATTATACGTATTCATAGAATAATCGGTTAAATTTATAAAAAAATATAGAAACCAATAATTAGTTTTAGATAACCCATCAACGTTTAAAAGCTCGTTAAGATTTAACATTAGATCTTTTACTCGTTCGGCAGATATATTCGTAAATATATCTTTTACTTTTTCAGTATTCTCGTTTAAAACTTGTACTAGGTTTTTTCTTTCTTTTTCAGTATTTAAAAGTTGGTTAAGATTATATATAAAATCATTTACTCGTTCGGCGGATATATTCGTAAACATGTCTTGTACTCGTTCAGCATTCATATTTATAAATAGATTTTATAATATTTATTAAAATACGAGGCAACCTTATGGACAATTGCTCTTAACCTTATGGGTAATTACTAAACAACCTATGAGTAATTGCCCTTAACCTATGAGTAACCTATGAGTAATTGCCCTTAACCTATGAGTAACCTATAAGAGCAATTGCTCTTAACCTATAAGCAATTGCTCTTAACCTAGTGGTAATTACTAAACAACCTTATGGGCAATTGCTCTTAACCTATAAGCAATTGCTCTTAACCTAGTGGTAATTACTAAACAACCTTAGTCGCGTATTTCATAATCGGTAGGTTGATCAGTTTTTAAAATCAATTTGCGGTGTAAAACTCGTTTTAGTTGTTCGCGAGCTCGCTCTCGTAGTTCGCCGTCGGAATAACATCATTTTCTCTAAGACAATTCTCGATACGAGTCTCTATCTTTACAATAAAATAAACACACCCATTTGAGTTGTTCTTGAAATCTTTCAATACGCTATTATATTTTTGCGAAAGAATCCAACAGCTGTGTAAATGCGTGTCTACCGCTAAAAGCTAATTGCGTGATCATACATTTATTATTCTCGTATTTTTATAATGCAACTGTTTATTAGCGCTGCAATCGTCTATAATAAACAACGTTTCATCCGTTTTGAAAGCGTCGCTATATATTTGTATAGCCCTATTCAGCGATATGTCGTTTAAATCGTTAACGTATGCGTTATCGTCGTTTAGAACCCATTTTCTATTTTTATGCGTATCGTTGTTGAAAATGGTGGGGCATAATATAACGATATTTTTAAAATATTTAAAATATTCATTTTGTAATAAATTTAAAACAAATTCAGTTTTACCGCATCCCGTTTGTCCGCAAATTAACGCGGCGTGTGGATATTTAGGTAACATTTTCTTTTAATATTAAACGTTTTTTTTAATAATCACTCTATCGTTGGATGTTTAATAATCGACTGATTCGAAACGCGAGTTTCTTATGTTTAGTTGCGCGTCCATGATAATAAAAGTATACATGTTTAGTTCGCCAGAGGATTCGGCTTCTTTTTTAATTTGAATGGTAATTCCTTCGGACAAGTTTTGCACTCGTCTTCCGCTTCCGTGTAATACATTATCGGTACTCGTTCTTAAATCTAAAAATAAACCGAATCGATTAAAATAATAATTCGATATTTTGATGTTGGATAAATCTAGAGCTTGCGCAACTTGTATAGCGTGTTGTTTTCTCGAATCACCAAAATATTTTGAAATCTCTTCCCATTGTTGATATCTTTTCATTCCGTGCGGCGTAGAGTTGATTGGGAATGCCTTCGATGGTAATACTAACTTTGTTTATTTTCGATTATAAAAACCTGTTGCACTCTTGTATGCTGGGTTCTTTGAATAGAAACAATATTCCTTTCATACTTTTTGCCGGAGTATTTAAATTTATATTCCACATTGTATCTTTTTTGTTTAACGTCGTTACGCTCTGTCTCAGTACACGATCAAACAATATACTCGTTCTATCGCTGTATTGATTTCTAATTGTTCTAGCGAGTTCCGGCATATGAACTACCTCAAATTCTAAAGAAATTCCACTTATGATATATTTCGCAGCATCGTCGGTGCTTTTGATTACGTTACTAAATTTATTAAACACGAGTTCGTAAGTCAATCGATCTCCGATGCCCGACTGATAGTAAGGTTGATGATCGGTCAACAATTCAAAATCGAGCGGAATGTGATATCTATTTTTATACGCGTCCGCGACAGCTTTATCTTTTCCGCTGTTTGCGGTTACATCTTTATCGCTAGCGTCTATTCTTATTTTAGTTTACATCTTCTATTCCTTGATACGTTAAATTTTCGCGTTGATCTTTAGTCAGCCATTCGTCTTTGTAACAATTGAATACATCCGCATCGTCTAAACTAAATATTTCGTTTCCTTCCATTTTAATTATTATATGTTTTACGATGCATCTACCTATATTTTGTACCAACGTTCTATTTTCATCATCCGAGCTAACGAGTTCTATGTTGAAAGCTAATCGCGTTGTATTCGGAACGATGACGTCGTTCATTCCTAAATTTGGAAAACGAACCGTCAACAATTGGTTTTCGTTAATGGTACTCGGATTATTTGTAATGACTACTTTTTGACGCATACCTTTTACACCTCGAGGTTCTCGTAATCTTCTGTATGGATCCAACGCATCTCCGTACGTGTTACTAGTCATATTATTTAACAAGTATAAACATAATAATTTTTATCTTTTTTTTTTTTTTAATATAGTTTATTTATACACTATAATAATTTTACATGTTTGTAAAATAAACTATAAATACAAAATGGTGTCTGTAGCGATGATGTTTGGAGGAGCGTTAATTAACGCGTTTGCTTTTACCGGTAGCAATGCTTTATTTAGTAATTTACGCGGTAGCGACGGAGCAGTAAGACACGATTTAGCGATAGAGCAACTTTCGAAAGCTAGAGAAGAATTTAGTAAAAGCGTTTAAAATATCTAGATTATTTGAATGAAAAAATCCAAAAAGAATCGAGCGCCGTAAGAACGTTTAATAATATCGACGATGCGATGTATGAATATTCACGAGTTTCAAATACACGAGTAAATTTACCTCTTGATTTACGAGAAGAACCGCAACTAGAAGATTTTTACGACGCTAGCGAAGATTCAAAAACTAACGAGATGTTATTTATCATTATTGGTATGAGTATAGTGGGTTACGTGAGTTATAAACTATTAAAAAAAGATAAAAAGTGATTATAAAATGACAGAAGGAAGACTCGCTCTTATGGAGGCGGATCCAGAGTATAATCGGCCCGAAGAAGAAGAAGGTGAAATGTATGGTGACGTGTTAAGTGCGGATGATGAAGAAGTAACAAAAATAAACGAGCAAGCTGGTGAAACGTCTTTTAGTATACCAACTTTATCTCAAAAAGATAGAGCACTTAGACTTACAGTCGATGTTTTTTATGCGAGTATAGGTCATGAAAACGTTATTAAAGACTACGATAGATTTGAAGAGCGTATGGATAGTAAAAAAAAAAGTATACTTTATTTCAAAAAAGGTGATAAAGAAATACGTTTAACGAGTACAAGAAAAGGTTCCTTTTTAAAGTTGGGTAGTTTAAAAGGTTTAACTTTAAAAGATTTTTTACCATATGATGAAACTAGAGAGGCTTTAATGGATGTAGTAACCGAAGTGGAAAAACCAATCAAAGGGAAAACAAGCGGTGAAAATTACCAACTCCACCGTTACTAATTGTAGAAAAATCTAAAAAGTACAAGAAGCCATCGAAGCGGTGGTGGTGGTAATGGAAAAAAACTCAAACAGAATTAAATGTTCGAGAACTAGAAGCGCTTGATAAAATCATGGTCACGAATAGAGGGAACAATTGGATCTTTAACTAAATTAAAAATAGTCAACCAAAAATAGGTGATACCGAAGAAGGAGGGTTTGAGGTTAATCAAGGAGAATTACAAAACTAAAAGAAGACAAACTTGTTTTGGTTGAACAAATTGATGCGCAAGATTACGTTCTTCGTAGTCAAATCAATAGAATAAAAGAAACGGTCCAAAAAATGTTAGAAAGAGACGTTACGTTGGAAGATAAAATCAGAACTTTATTTAGAGAACAAGGCTTAACTATCGTTAGTGTATTAACGGCTGTCGGTTTAGCTATTACCTATATAGTCGAAGCTGTCGTCAATGCCGTGAGTTCAGTTTTACCAACACCAGAACCAACTCCAACTCCACCACCAACTCCACCACCACCAACACCCATACCAACTCCACCACCACCACCACCACCAACTCCACCCGATGGGTGGATACAAAAAACGTTAAAAAATTTAGCCAACGTATTATCTAAACTGGGAGCGAAAGCTTTAGCCGCTTTACCAGCTATTATCGGTAGTATAATAAGTTGGTTATTTAAAATAGCTTCGAGCGTCGTTATGCTAGCGGCGCAACATTTATGGTTAACCTTGACAGCGGTCGGTGTTTTAATTATAACTTGGACGATAAAAAATAAAAATCAATTATAAAATGGCGGAAGGAGGCGATATACCGATGGAAGATTTTAACGATGATGATGATATGTTTTCCGATGACGAAGATACAACTTGGTTCAATGAGGAAGAAGAAAAAAGAAAAGAAAGAGAAGAGACCTCGAAGAAAAGAAGATGTAGAAACACGACGAGATGGAAAAGAAAAGGTTAAAGAAATAAAAGATAGCGGTACTTTAAAGCAAATAAAAGAGCTAACTAAAACATCGTCGATGATTTTTACGCGAGCATGAGTACGAACCAACTGCGAAAGACTACTCTAAATTTAAAATAGATAAAAAAAAAATTAGTTTTTAAAAAGGGTTTTAAAAATTAGTTTTGACTAATTTAAAAGATAAAACTAAATTTAAAAATTAACTACTCTAGTTGATAAATATGGTATCAATTTTGTAAGAAAAGATTTAGGTATAACCGATTATAACCGAAACCATTACCTGAGAGCGAACAAAAGCGATAAAAATAATTTCGATGTGGTGGAAGAAGCGCAAAGGCAACCAACGGCCGTTGTTGATGAACCAAACGAGTTAACGCGAATGCTAGCGAAACTACAAAAGCTAACGAAAATACAATAAGAGTTCTTCGGAAAACTCGGATTTAAAAGACAGTTACGATATAAGAACCTTGCGGAGAATTGGTAAACTTATGGAAGCGGGCGAGGCTCGGTATTAGAATTAATGCTTAGATATAGAAAATAAAGAAAAATAGATATTTTTCACAAAGAATTAACGAAAATGAGATAGGAGATGAAGACGGTGGATTCACTACGTAAAGAAAGAGCAAAACTAAAAGAAGAAACAGCGGTTGTCGAAGAAGCTATGGAAGATTTAAAAATAGAAATACATAACCTTTTGTTAAAAAATGAAGAAGCGTTAGGCGTGATAAATAGAAGAAAGCGCACGTTGGGCGAAAAAATTAAAGGCTTGTTTAAAAAGCACGGTGTAACTATCGTTAGCGTATTGACGGCAATCGGTATGACCATCGCTTTTATCGCTAAATCGATAGGTGAAGTCGCGAATTCAGTTTTACCAACGCCTATACCTAAACCCGCACCACCTACACCCACACCCAAACCTGTATACCCAGAACCAACTCCTATTCTCCCAACACCAACTCCACCACCACCAACACCCATACCAACTCCACCACCACCACCACCACCACCAACTCCACCACCACCAACACCCATACCAACTCCACCACCACCACCACCACCAACTCCACCCGATGGGTGGATACAAAAAACGTTAAAAAATTTAGCCAACGTATTATCTAAACTGGGAGCGAAAGCTTTAGCCGCTTTACCAGCTATTATCGGTAGTATAATAAGTTGGTTATTTAAAATAACCGGCGTCGTTATGCTAGCGGCGCAACATTTATGGTTAACCTTGACGGGGGTCGGTGTTTTAATTATAACTTATACGATAAAAAATAACAATTCGTAAATCATAACGCCTAGTCCGGTTAAAATTGCAAAACCAACGATCAAAGCACTTTTTTCTTCTTCATGACTATTTAGAGTTGGCGCAGTTTCTAAAGAGTCGTCAACGGTTTCAAGAGGATGTGATATTGTAGAAAGAGTTGTAAAATCGTTAGATTCTTGTACGTGTTCAGTTATCGACGACGTTGGTAGTTGCGCTAGTTCTAGCGGTAGAATAGGAGGAACAGCGGGCGTTGAATTTGTATCTAAATTTGAACCTAGAGATAAATAAAGTAGCTATCAATATATTATTGTTGTATCCGGCGACGTTCCTATTAAATGAAATTCATATCGCTAGGCATCATGTATAAATTTTCTCCAATGGCAAAATTTAATTGAGAACGAGCATTTTGTAAAACATCTTGATATCGTTGAATGCTAGTTTGTAAATCGACCGGAGAGTCAATTTCTGCTTCGGTTATATTTATAAATTCGCGTTGCGCGTCTAAACCGGTGCCACCCGCTAAAAATGAGCTTTTTGCTTGCGCTTGAGCTCCCAATAACGCGTACACATAAGTTCTTATAGAGTCGTTTATGCGTTGCGTACCAACATCCGTAAAACCTTTAGCCAACTTGTAAGACAATATAAACTTTGTCCACGCCATTTTAACGCTTGGCGATTGAGAAATGTATTCGACGACGTACGAACCACCTATATCGTTAACGCTATTTACTAAATTTAAATCAACTTTAGATTTATCGAAATCCATCCTTTTCTCTCGCCGATGTTGTAAATTTGAATTGTATTATATTACACAGCGTAAACATTTGGGTGGGATATTACAACGTGCGTAAAAAAGAAAGAATAATCGTTCGCACAACTAATGAAGACGACGTTGTAAATTTTATCGAAGCCGGGCTTTACAACATTGTCGAAATTATCGATGTTATATTAAAACACGCGCCTTTCACCACGTTTACTATCAATAAAACAACCGGCGTTTTCTTGTTTAAAATAACTCAAGCTGACAAGTCTATTAAATTTACTAGCGGGTTGGGTAATTTATTGGGGTTTCACAACGAATTTCTAACCGTGGGAGAATACACCAACAAAATCGACGTACAACTTTTTAAAATTTTATACATTCATTGCGATCAAATTTCTACGACCGATAATTATTTCAACGGAAAACCCTGCACAATTTTAAACGCTTTTCCTTTGCAAGATGCTTCGTTCGGCGAAAGCATGTACATGCAATATACAAATCCGTCGATGAAAAAATTACGAGTCGGCACTTTTAACGAGTTGAGTTTTCGAGTTAGAGATAGCAAAAACAGAGAAATACATAATCACGGTTTCCCCATTATTTTAAATGTAGAAATAATATAAATATGGCGAGCATTTACGGACCCAGTCGTATAACGAGCGTTGCTATAACGAGTGCTAGCGATGAAGCATCGACGAAAGGCGAAATTTACGAACATCACGGATATCTAAACAGAGACGAAATTTTACAGCGAGTAGTTTTAATTGAAAAATTTGACGTCGCACTAGGATGGCACGATACGTTTAAACAACCCTTTTTCTTGTTTACGGTCGCGCCTACGTGTTGTAACATTTTACGCGGTTTATAAAACTAATAGTTTTGTTTCGCGCGTTGACGGCGATTACGCTCCCAACATTTATTATATTCCTTCTCCGCAACGAGATGTAAAATTTCATTTTCTCGATCATGAAATTTTACATTTAAAATACGAAATGTGTTTTAAAATGCGAAACGTTAGAAAAGTTTTTGTCGAAGCGAGTTTTTTCGGCTCGCTAAATTCAAAAATCTGTTTCAATATTAAAATTAAAAGTTTACCGTCAAATTAAATTGTTATACTATAAATATGGCGAGCATTTACGGACCCAGCCGAACGATAGAGCGAGTCAACAGTATCGCTAAAGAGAGTGATAGCGATACCGAGTTGAAAAGATATGTTAAATTTGGGAACATTGAACCTAGTGAACTCTCACGCCGGCACGTTTTATATAGCGATTTAGAAGTTGAATTAGCTTGGCTTACAAATACAGTAGGTATTACTGTATTTGTAAGCTCGTTGTCTTTAACGTTTTATGTTAAAACTAGCGTAGGTAGAAATAATTCAACTTCTTTGACGGGAATTAAATACATTAGTAGCGATGTATCAGATTTTTATTTTTTTGAGTTTACGAATGAAGCACGATATGTAGAATACGCATTTTGCCACGTTTCAAATTTAGATGGTATCAGAATTAAACGATATATAACTATAAATTTAATCGGCTCTCTAAATGAAGGAATCTGTTACGAGTTAATTGTTAGAACTATTCCCATTAAAACATAATCTTTTACTATAATAAAAACAAATGAGCGAATCGACGAACGTACTTTATCAAAATTTATCATCAACGAATGTACTTTACCCGAATGATGCTAAAACATTTCGATTGCAAAAAATCGACGGCATTCAAAAAGAATTACGAATCGAAATAAACGAACGCGAAGCCACGTATAAAAAATATAATAAAATAATCAACGTTTGTATCGTCGTAGAAACTATCGCAGAAATGGGCTGTATGGGAGCAGGAGCCATCGGAATAGCCAGTATCGCCACGGTCGTATCGTCGCCGGTAGGATTCGCTTTAGAAGGTTTAGCTTTGGGGTTGGGCGGCGCAGCTTTCGCTGTCAAATACGCTAAAAATAAATTGTATAAAAAAGCTAAAAAACACGATGAAATACGAATTTTAGCGTTGAGTAAACTCAACACGATCGAAAACCACGTTAGTAAAGCTTTAGAAGACGGTTACATCAGTCAAGAAGAATTTACGCTCGTATGCGAAGAGCTAGATAAATATTATAAAATGAAAGAAAAAATCCGTAATGTACCGACGACTTTACCGGTTAAAACAGAAGTAAACTCTTATAGAAAAACTTTTGAGTTTAAAGTAGCTTTGGCGATAAATAAGAGCTATAATCAAAAACACGCTCATGATAAGCGGGCGTAAAACGTTCGATAGACCTCCTCCGTATAATTATAATTTATAATCCATAAAGAAATTTCTTTCCAACAATTCTTTCATCACTAAATTAAACGAGCGTATAGCTTTTTCCTCTCGCTACATTTAATATCTTCGCGCATTTCGTACACGAGCCCGCCTTTGCTTTTGTGCCATTTTTACATCTACAACAAGGAAGTGGTATGCTCTGACCTCGCTGAATACGCCATCGATGCATCGGGCAATAGACATCGTCGCGAATACTCATTCTACAACACTTTACGTTTTTGCCAACTAAAAGCCATTCGCACAAAATCATCGTTCTCTCCATCTTTACTATTAAACGAGATAATATATATTCGTTATCTCACTTTTAAAACTACGTTATCTCACTTTTAAAACTGCGTTAAAGTACCAGCGGTAGTATGTCAGATGGGCGTCCCGAATCACTTTTATAGATTTTTTAATTTTCATAAATATATTTATGAAAATTACTACTCGTTGTTAAAATTACAATATTTTTCTAGCGAGAAAATAACTTTTTTTTTTCTAGCAAGAAAATAACTTTTTTACGCTAGCGAGTTTTTTATTAAAAATTACTTTTTCTTGTTGCGAGTTTTTTTTTATTAAAGATATTTTTAAAAAAATGATTTTTTATAGAGGTGGTCCGGGACGCCCATCTGACATACTACTACCCGACTAAAGTCGGACCACAAGCGTGACAAGTCAATCGGAGACTCCGCTGTGCGTGCACAATCGAACGGAGGTGAAAAACTGGTGAAATTAAATTTATCTGCGTTACGTCTTTTATGTTTTAATTGTCCACAAGAAAAAGAAAAATTCAATGTTAACAAAAATTGCCCCTTTTCATAAAATAAAATCACAAATTATTGACATGAAATTCCCTTTTACTGAAATAGATTTTCTAAAATATTTTAGCACGGCTTCGATTTAAAAATACAAGCCATGCTTGAAAATATAGCCCGTGTTTTTTTTTTAAACTGGCCGTGCTAACACGGCCTGCACGGCTCGCTGGCTAAAACACTGCTTAGTACACAAAAATCTCAAAATCGATTTCAATGCGATTTTTTACGTTATGTGAACTTCAGAGCTTGTTTACGTGAAACGGTCCCTTGGGGGACATTCCTCATTACGTTAGAGCGGGTCACATATGCGTACATACATGACATATCCGCCATCATCGCGCAACAATTGGCCATATTGCTCTAATTCAGTCTAGACTCCAGATAATGTCAAAATCGACATTGACAAAATGTGTCTTGATTTAATATAAATTTGAACACTTTTTATTTCAAAATCTTACATTTTTTAAAAATAAAAATGCCGGAAAGTTGAAAAATGTTTACCTGTCAAATACTTTTTTCTCCATTCAAAATGGCTTGGTATATCAAAGTGATCATGCTTCACACATTGACCCTTCAACTTTTATCGAAATATCGAAGAATCTCGCGAAAATATGACCATGGGTCTATTTGGGATTTTGGACATTTAAGTACTCCTCAGGTACAATTCACGCAATTAAACACAAGGGTTCTATTAACAAGGAGGGTTTCATTTAATTCTTGTGATTTTTAAAGAGTTTTTGGACAAGTACATTGTATTTATATTTTAATGTTTTTATGAAAAACTTGTTCCAATCATATACTGTACGTGTGTTGTGTATACGGCTGTACTAAATGCCGTGTACACGTACCTTATACAGTTTTTTTTTTGGTCAAACACCACAGGTCGATTTGGGATTTGGGATTTTTAAGTATTACTTTGGTACAATTCACTCAATTAACCCTCCTACTTTTGGTACCTTTTTCATACAAGTTGATGCACCATTTGAAACCATTCGCTTTTGTGGTTTTGAATGGTGAATTAACTACAGTATTGATTCCCCCAAATGGTTGTGAATGGTAGGTCAGCTAATACAAAACCTTGTTTGGATCTTTCCAAATGGTAGTACAGCTAATACAATTAACCTTGTTTGGATACTTCTAAGTGGTGAATCAATGGACCCTCTATGCATTTGAATGGTAGTAAAGCTTGCTACAATGTACCAACACTGTTCAAATGGTATTACCATGTGTGTACAAAACCAATGGGCATTTTTGAAAGTGGAAATTTTGAATGGTTTCAAATGGTCTATCAGTAGGAGGGTTAAATTGGGCGATAAAAAAACGCCCCTCAATATTTCATTGTTTTACATACATGGTTGGACAGATCTTTCAAAAGTAGAATATAATTGTCCACACAAGTACATGTACTCCTGAAAAATGCGTCGTTTTTCTGTTATTGTACAAAAACCAAATGTCATGTGACTTTTTTGAACCAAAATTTGTCTAGAAAACTCACGAGGACAAAAGTGATAGTCGTACTTTCAGACGTTTAAAAAGTTTATTACTGAACCAAATTCAAGAGTGAAATAATTTTGAAACAATGGGTGAAAATTGTCAAAATTGACAAAAAGACGAAAGTCTTGGCACTTTCCCGAGACACCGGGAACCGAACCAAGACTCTGCCAGTACAGCCATGGGCGTCAGCGCGGCCAAGCACCCGAGGCGTGAGCCTGCTGGTTAGGCCATAAATATATCAACACTTTTCGCGTGCTTTTCGTGTCGGGTATTTTGAATTATGATACTGCCAGCGAGTTTAGTTTTGGAAACAACAATGACGCATTCATTTGGAACATCGTCATCATATCAACGCCAATAAAAAAGTGACAAAAACTGCTCAGTTTGGAAGGCCGGCCATCCGTCAAAATCAACGCCAGAATTTTGACCGAGCGGGCTGGTCGAAGAAAGGCTCACCATATACGGCAAGAAAACGACGCATGCCTGGCGACCATTGATGGGCCAGCCAACCTCAAATGATGGCAAACACTCAGGGATTTGATTGTTGAACGTGATGGTGACCATGATGATACCGTGAATAATGTCGCATTTGAAGTATTATTGCTGGACAGGTAAGAGCAATAAAAGAGAAATATTTTTGATAATATAATACTCGTAGGGCTTTTTGTGTGGCTGTAGGCTGACCTCTTATGATGAATTTCTGTTAGCTATCACATTATTTTTGATAGTTCCTATAGCCAAGGCCCAATGATATTGTGATGATGTTTACAATACAGACATGATAATTATGAGATATATAGTTTAGAAAGCAGAACAATTTCCAGTGAATTAGTTGTAATTTCCACCATCGATGCCCGGGTATTTTATGGGGAAGATGGTCAAAATGGGTCATGGTGAAAATTCAAACATGGACTGGAGGAAATAGCATCAGGTACCATTATTCCCCTAAACGTACGAGTATGAGTACGAGTTATATTTAAATTTATTTTTAATATGCACCATGTCCATCATATCCACCATTATTTCATTTTATGTGTTATTCATGGCTGGCTATTGTGTTATTTATGTTTTTGTGGTCAGTTTCATTTCTCGACTGCTAGAGTAATCAGTTCAATGTAATCTTTCTTTTGTAAGATTATATACATATTTGTTCATGTTTGGTCCATAGATGAGATGAAGGGAGATGGAGACAGAGACGAATGCTCAGTTCATCATGTCACCTACGTATGTGAATGGGTGTCAGTAAACGGAAGCCTACCACATCCCACTTACTAGCAGACATTCCACTGAATAAGAGTTTCTCAAGAAGATTACCTACTATATCAACTTCAGGTTTGTTACGGGTGCCATCCAATCAAAAGTTTCTTGGAAGTACAACACATGTATATAGGACATGTCCTACTTTCAAGACCCTCAAAAATTGCCAAAAATTGCCTTAAATTGCACGTATAACATGAAAATGTTTCAAGGCAACTGACAGCCCTCAACCCCCCCCCCCCCCACACCCAAACAAATTACTCTATTAGTATTCTGTACTAGCTTGAAAATGTTGAGATTTTGAAGCTTCACATGGTTGAAGAACAGTAGGAGTAAGAGTAATTATCTTTCAAGAGTAGTAAATAGCATTGGTTCTGAGAAGAACTGGCAGTGACATTACTTTATGTTTCAATCAGTATACTCCGATTGTCTTCAGGGGGATGAAGATGATCAGAGTATACCGATGGAAACTTCAAGTTATCTCACCACCGGTTATTCTAAGAGCCAACACTATTAAACTGTAGAGGTAGTTACATGGTGCTACCACAAACCTTATTATATGCATAATGATATTGACACTAGCCCAACACATGCTTTTCAAAAACCATGCCAGATGATAAATCAACATGTAAAAACACTCATATGAAAATAGTTTGCCAGGGTTGTACAGTAGGTAGCCAGATCAACTTATTCAGCATTATTATGGGCATAAAGTCACAAAGTTGATTTATGGTAGTAACTGGATTAAACTTGGCTGCAAATTCAAAGGACAGGAAGTGGGGGTTAATTTGATTGGGGGGCTGGGGGTTGCTGAAGACACTGAAGCATGGAGCATGGAGGAGCATATAAATATTTCCCCTTTTTTTGTTTTTCCAACTTTACCAAGGAAAAGTTACCCTGTGAAAGAAGAGTCTTTACACCTGATATTTCCATTTCCAGGTTGTCAATAATTTTCGCTCCATGGAACATAATAGAAAGTTGGCTAATAATTGTGCATTTCATCCATGTTCATGTATCAGGTACCACAGAGTCTACTCAAAGCACAGGCGTATAGTAGTTGGGTGGAGAAGAAACAATGCAGCTTATGTCAAATAGCTGATGTCTGCAGTCTTCAAAGCTTGTATGGATATGAGCTAATTAACCTTTCATTAGAAAACAAGCTTATAACTACTACATGATAAAGTTGCAAGAAAGCTTGCATCCGTGCTTTCCCTCTTCCCCTCTTCCCCTGCCCTCAGCAGAAGAGTTGTCAAAAAGTAAATAATTCCCAAAAGTAAGGCCACAAGTTGTAATTAGCCAATTGACAATTCAAACAAAATTAAATGTAATTACATCCACTTGGAGTGTCGTGGCCGAGCGGTCTAGCTTACCGGACTCAAGTTCTGGTGTTAGCAGCAGAATGTGGGCTCGAATCTCGGCCGTGACACTTGTGTCCTTGAGCAAGACACTTAACCATAATTGCTTCTCTCCACCCAGGGGTTAAATGGGTACCTGTGAGGGCAGAGTTGGTTGATTAGCCCTATATGCGCTGTAATGGCAGCAATTGAGCTGTATACTCCCCAGGGAGCTGAGATGGTTTCAGGAATGATTTATGAGCCTTATGAGCAGGGGTAATAATATAATGCGCCTTGAGCACCACTCAGTTGGTGGATACGTGCGCTATATAAGTCCACACATTATTATTATTATTATTATTATTGATCAAATCTGATAATTGCTTGCCCTTTTCATTTTGTTTATGGAAAAACCTTCAAATTCTAGATTTAGATGAAGCCAACGTTGGTACATGTAGTTATGTCTTGGTATTAAGTCTTGTACAAAAATAAATTTAATTGATGGACTGCATGTTTATATACTGAGAGTGATCTTTATTTATAATATACTTCACTTTCAACTCAAGTTTATAATGCACAAAAATATAATGATAAATTGACAATGATAGTGACACTGTAATCAAGCATCTCCTTATTGTGACATGCTTATAAATTGTCTTTGTTTTCACCTATACTGCAAATAATTAAAAATCATTTATAAAATTTGAAAACAAATTCCACATTGCTTTTTATATTTTCAAGGTTGTACACATATTTGGCAAAATGTCTGTAGCTGCATCCACTCTATAGAATTATAAGCTAAAGATCAGATGCCATTTTTGTACATAAATGTTTAGACATTGGAATAATCAAGAGTTGTATGGGTGCTTGTAAATTGCTAATAAAACAATGAAATACATATTTATTTTAACTGTCCATTTGGTTTCATGACGTGACTTTTGTGGTTCCACTCTTCCCTCCCCCCCACAATCAATTGGAACCACTTTGCTGACCTGTTTAACCTATTGCAGTGAATGGATTGATGATTGATGGCTTGTCACAAAATGTCACGTCACAAAATTTCAAATTTGTCACATGTCTCAAATGTCACAGAATTTTTGGCACCTTTTGCACAGAATGTCACATCAGTTTTGCCTTTGTCGCATTTGATTGGCATAGATTAAAACATGACCAGTTGACCGGTGATACTCATGTCTGTTTCATGAAAAATGGAACCACCACTAAAATGCAACATCAGATTACACTCTGTGTAAATCTACACTGAAGACTCCAAAGTACAAAAGAAAAATCAGGAAAAAGTGAAAGATTGCCCAAAGTGCCTCTGAAGTATAATCGAACTAAAGATGTTGCATTGCCCGCTAGCCTCAGGATAGTGAATGGACCAATAGTATGGCTATCACCTAGCAAAGTTCTTTGTCCAAATTTCTGAGGTTTTCAAGGAAATTTTTTATTTTATTTGTTCAGTCATCTACATTTGAAGCTGGAATGTGCCAGAATGTCAGACAATTTTTAATACTTCTGTTTATGTTACTTTTATCACATTTTGTCACAAAATTTTCAAAATGTCACAGAATGTCACAGATTTTTGGTCAATGAAATTTTGTCACAAAATGTCACCATGTCACAGATGATCCATTCTCTGCTATTGTAAACAATCTAACAATGAGTGTACATGGCCTTACAAGTGAAATGACTTCAGTGTAAATGAACCCAACCATGATCCTTTGTTGACAAGAAAACAGAATCAATCTGCATAATAAATGTACGCTATGTATGTACGATTTAGTGATAGTTCAGAATGGGTGACATTCAGGGGCTGTCATTGGAATCGGTAATTTTGGAATAAAATGCCTCCCCCCCCCCCCCCCAAGTTCTTGGTGATGGCATGTACTGCCACTGGTGATGAACCAACACATTTGTTTTCTAAAATTCTTTGGACTGTCACTGCAGCACTATAGAATCCAAGAACTACATGTAGGAAGGGGAGGGGCAAACAAGCAATAAAAGTAAGGGGCCCAGACATATGCTTGATTCCAAATTACCAATTCCATTGACCAAAGACTGGTGCTTCATTACAATATATGTCGAGAATCACACCCAGCATCAATTCTGCATAGCTAAAGTAGCAAGATGTTTCTGTCCTCTTTCTGAAAAAGATTTAAGAGTGAAAAGAGGAGTAAGGGCTTAGATTTAAATAAATTCAACATTATCAACAATCACTGTGAAATAAGGTAAAACATTGTTTAACTGATATGGAATGGAAAGGTGGTTATCAGATAGACCCCTTCTCTTGGACTGAAATGCCAGTACTGCTATACATGTAGCAAATAATAACAAATTATACTAAACCTTAATTTTTTGTAATAAACAACCATTAAAACTAAGTGAAATGTTCATCATTGTATTTGATAATGAACATTAACTTCAACCCTGAAACATGTTAACTAATGTTAATTAGATCTCACGAAAAATAGCATAAAAACTAACCTGTAGAAATTTATTAAAAATAGGTGCTCCCCCTCGTGTTTCACAAAGTTATATCTGGTAACTTCTTGTATTTTTTTCATAATTATTTTTTTTCTCTCTCTAATATAAAAGCATTTCGGACAAATTAATTTGGTCATAAGGCTTGTGTCCCGACCAAATAAAAATGTTTAATAATATTTTGAGAATATGAGAATCTAAACCAAAATTGAAGCTTCCCTTTCAACATTTTTTCTGTCAAATATGTAGAGTATGTTAGGGCAATTTCACATAATTGTCAGGGGACATTGTCATGATTGTGTTCATCATGTACAGTCCTGTACATCATGTACTGTCCTCCAATGGCAATGCAAACTAATTTTGATCATGATTGAGATGCTCACCCAGAATCCAGTATGTCCAGACAGATGCTGCTAAGCACCAGTTTGTTCAGTCTATGCCTTTCTCCATGGTTGATCCAAGGTCTATCAAGCCTACTAGGCATTTCCCTCACTTTTTGGATGATCTTGGACGTTGATGTGTACCTGGTTGCAATCGAATCCAGGAATTCTGTGATCGTTCGTGTGTTTACAATGGATACAAAATGTACAATCTGGAACCTTGTTCCTCTTGTTACAATCACAACAGTGTGCAATGCAGAGGTACCAGTCTAAATACAATCTGCAATTGCCGTACAGGTTTCACGGTTGTGTAGACTACTGGAAATGCGTATATGTGACCTTTGAACTTATTGTTGTTTTTTGGACATTTCTCAGTAATTACACGGTACCCGATTTTGTTTTTTGAAGAAAACCTTCCAAAAATGATTATCTATCATTCTATCAATCCCATTTTTTGCACTTTTAGGGTGGTGTGTACCTTTAAAGACAAGGATTCTAATAACAAGGGTTTCATTTAATTCTTGTGATTTTTGAGATTTTTTTTTCCACTCAAAATATAAATGCAATATCTTTAACCATCATCAAGTGATCTGTTCTTATTTCTATCAATTATTAATTATCAGCCAATTGAACTCTTCCATTACAATAAATGTATGATCAAGTTATTATACTAAGTTTGTATTGCAAACATCTTTTTAATTATTTAATTATTCAACACAATGTGTTATTAAAACAATAATTACATGACACATTTTCATCATTCTATATAAACATAACTATAATTGTTTATTACAATTTGATTAGGCTGAACAAAAAAATAGTTGTGTTTACGGTTACCCGACCCGACCTAGAAAATCACGCAAAACCTGTATCTTTTTATTCAAAAAAAAAATAAAAAATAAAAACTTACGGTGCCAAGCGTAATTTTTGTGTACATCGTCCTGTACTTTTTATTTTTATTTTTTATTCGACAGTCTTTATTGGACTTTCCTCAAAACTGTCTAAGAGTGATCAAAGCATCATGATAATTTTCAGGCGAGCGGCACTTTACACGCACGAGGCCTATGGTCACATTTGTGAGTGACATGATCCAAATCGCGTAACAAATATTTCTAGTGGTTGTATGACAAGGTATGTGTTCTCGTTCGACCAATAAGAAAACGTTTTACGCTCTATAGGCATTGCACACAGTGCGTAACGAATATTTCTATTAGAAAAATTTGTTACGCGCTATGCATAGGGCATTGCACAATGTGCTAACTGCAGTGAGCTAGTACATAGTCTGAGTGCCTTCCAAAGACTGGATCAAAATAGCGCGCTGGATGAGAACGTAATTCCTTGGACGATAAATTTTTTGGTGACAATCAGTATTTTACATGCCATATTTTGCAGGTTTCTGTTTTTGTTTGTTTAGAATAGAAGTTTTTTACACCTTAACCGTAACTCCCTAGACAACAAAGGCAGTTGGAGGAATTTGAAGGATTTTTATTGTTCAGTAACAATGCTTAGGGAGTTAGGGTTAAGTTATTTTACAAACGATATTTGCGTACATGTGCATTTCTTCTTCATACCTCGGCATATTAGCCGCCCTTTTTGTAAAATTGTTTCGTTTTCCAATAAGTAACATTACTGACCGTAATCAAGTTATTGTTGGTATGTGTATGTCTTCATTCATAACTGATATGTGGCTGTGCTAGACAGTGTATTAATTATAATTAGAGTAACTCTGATGTCTGACTTGTCCAAAACATAATTTTTATATGAAACTGATTGAATACTGCGTGCACACACTGTATATGACGGACCAGTTAAAAACCTGGCGGACCAGTAACAATTCAAGCCTACTGATCCTGCTGGACAGTGAAAAACAAAAGTTAAGGGCAAACCCTGAACTTACACATGTATGTAAAAATAGCAAGGACAAATCTAAATTACAGGTACACGTACATCATCTGACCAAAACATTTAAAGAAAAGTAGGATGTACATGTATGATATCTACAAACATTTATTTATTTATAACTTTACTTTTTTACAGGTTTTTAGGTACTACCATTGTTCATAAACAGAAGAAAAAAGTATATTCTGAAGTGCAATTTAATTTATCTCGTTTTTTCCTGGCTGTATTAGACACAAACTGAAAATATGCAAATACAGCCTTTAAAAAGAAAGTAAACAACATAAAACATGGAATACATGTACACTCACTGGCCAAAAGTATTGCAACATGAATTTGTACGAGACATTGCCTAGACGGATGGCCGCAGTTATCAGATCACGTGGTTACCCGACAAAGTATTGAAGGACTTTGTTTCCGAGCAAGAACAGTAAAAAAGAACATTGACTTCAAAACACAGGCACTTTCAAGAAGTCTTAAGTCGTGTAAATAAAATAAAATAAATTATTGTAAGACAGTTCTCCAAACTGAACTTTGGTGTGAATTTCAATGTTGCAATACTTATGGCCAGTGAATGTATATTTTCTTTTCTTTATTTCTCCATATTTATAGAAGACAAAGTAATGAAACACAACAGTAACATATTGCAGGTTTTTGTAGTCATACTGAATGTAAATGTCATGTTTGTTTTGCTTGACATATCGGTCAACAATAAATGGGTGTTAACAGAAGTCTTTGAAAAAAAAGTGGCTTGCTCTTGTGTATTTGTACTCACAACCATCTGCTTTCTAAATTCAGATATTCTTAAACCACTCAACCAGTGATATACAGTGCTGATAGGTAGTATTAACATACTGTATACAGTATTAAATCTGACATTGTCAGTTATTACTTGTTACAAATGAGTGTGTAAAAAAAAAAAATTAAAAAAAATTAACCGTCATCCCACCCTAATATTTTTGGCTACAAAAATTTAGAGCAAAAAAAAAGATTTTACCCACCTACCCACCCTAGTTTTTTTTTCAGTGTAATAGGAAACACAACTATTTTTGTTTGGCCTTATACTGTTTTTGTTATTGTTTAAGTCTGTTTTGGCACTTTTGTTTTTCCTTGTACAAAGGTACATTACATGTACGTGATACACTTTGCAAGATAATTTGAAAAGCACGGTTTATTTGGGTTTAGTTGCTTGTTTAATTGAAACTTGATTGTTTCTTGAACTCATGAAATCATGCATGATTTTGAAATATTTAATGTTAATGTCGGCCCTATTTCATTTTATGTGCCAACTGAACCCCTTTTTTGTTCTTTATACACTGTACAACAAGAAGTGTTCTTGTACAACTGTACGTAGGTGTACTCATTGCAAATTACTATTTTTTGCTATCATAATAAAAAAAATCTAGCTTGTGCCCCACAACGAACTGTAGATAAATACTGTTGAAAATTGAGTGTACTACAGTAAATGTTTTGACCTATTAAACAAAATTCTTTAAGCTAATCACTAAGCGCAAGTCCAAAAAAGTCTCCAGTTTCTGGTCTCCACGTGTCGCCTCAGATCCGTGTGCCTGCATGTTTATTTATTTATTTATTTTTTGCTATGAAATGATGTAAAATTGCAGCCAAAATTAATGGATCGATTGGAATTCTGCTGTGCAACAAGTGTTAAACAACTTTTTTTTTTACATAGGGGTAAGAACGTTTGCCCGATTTGTAAGTCCACTGTTATACACGATTACGTAATAATCTTTATGTCCATTCTGCACGCACATCCTACACGCACATCCTACTCTATCAACACTATCACGGGCCTGGTCTTTGGAAAGCTATTGATCAGGGTATTTAACACAGCCTTCTGTCTCCTACATGTACTATATGAAACATATTGTAACGATTCGGGGTAGCTATGAGATGAATAAACTAACTAAAACCCTCGTCGTCATCCAGGAAATCTCAGGGGAAGGTGTTTAATAAATGGTTTCTATAGACAGACAAGCAGACATGATAAAACGGACACTTTCAGTCGAAGGGTTGACTTTAACCGTTAAGGAAATACTCGAACTGTATTTTATTTACCAATCTCAATAATCACAAAATATACATAGCGCCCTCTCTTGATTAGACAATTATGTATAAACTCCAATCAGCCTGCTGCCTGACTGCTCTGCTGTACTACTTCTAGCGGTTGGTAGCCGTGGTCGCTAAATAAGCGCAATCTGTGCGTTTAATAAAGTGTAAGAAACGCTATAGAATGCATCATTTGTGTGTCTGTGTTTCTTTATCTCTCTGCTGCGCTGAGAATCTTGGAATAAAGTATTTCGTGAAGTCATCGGTGGCAGGCTCTGTGGGAAAACAAAGCCAGCATCTTGGAGTCTTTAAATCTTTAGGTCTTGAGGTCTTGAAACGGCGAGCTTCGTTGGGAAAAACCGAGCCCAGAACTCACTCTTCAACACTTTATATACGTAGTCTGGTTGCATATACGCTGCACGCAGATTGCCTAAAACAGCAAGCTGATTGGTTCTACATTTAAACAATAAACCAATAAACGTTAACTTCTACGGTAGCTTGCGCGTACGCGCGCTAAACCACTGTTACATTGCATGCAGAATCGGAATAAACTTTATACATGTACATACATCACTGTTTATTAAAATAGAGGCAAAGTGAACGATTTTATGATTGGCGGCTGTAAAAAAAAGTAATCATTGTGAATCAACAGTACAACTATAATTTGTAGACCCAGAATCGCGTCCACTTACTGCATTTGTGACTCCTTTTGGTCAATACCAATACAAGGTTTTGCCTTTTGAAAAGCCTATATTGATGATATCTGTATATTTTCGGACACTTGGGATGATCATGTCAAACATGTCAATGAAATCCTTACCAGAATCCAAAATGCAGGTCTCACAGTCAAGCCAAAAAAGTGTAAGTTTGCTAAACAAGAGGTATCGTATCTTGGTCACATCATAGGTAACAAAACGGTAAAACCTATGCAGGACAAAATAGAAGCTGTCAGTAAATTTCCACAACCTATAACTAAAAAACAGGTCAGAGCTTTTTTAGGACTATCAGGTTATTACAGGAAATTCATTCCAAATTATGCTGATACTGCTCGACCACTGACAGATCTGACAAAGAATACATGTCCCAACACAGTAAACTGGGATGTAAATTGTGAAATAGCCTTCACAAAATTAAAAAAAGTGCCTTACTACTCGACCAATTCTGAACACTCCTATTTTCACAAAAGAGTTCATTTTGCAAACTGATGCATCCAATTTTGGACTTGGAGCAGTTCTACCTCAAATTGATCGTGAAGGAAATGAAAAACCTATTCTATATCTGAGTAGAAAATTACAAGGCAGAGAAGAAAACTACACAATATACGAAAAAGAGTGTCTTACTATCTTATGGAGTATTGGTAAACTCCATTACTATTTATTTGGTCACAAGTTCACAATCATGACAGACCACCAAGCACTCAAATGGTTGGAAGTGAACAAATCAAATAATGCCAGACTTACAAGATGGTTCCTTGCTCTTCAACCATATCATTTCAGTATTGAGTACTTTAAAATAAATATGGAAGTGATGATTGATGGCACTGCACTGGCATGGTTCAAATCCTACCTTGCTGGAAGATCGCAGGTTGTTTGTATAAATGACGCAATATCAGATAGTGCATCTCTTGATTACGGCTTACCACAGGGGTCTGTTGGAGGACCAGGTGGGTTTTCAATACATCTCCCCTAGGTGACATCGCAGGCACAACTTAAGCTATCATTGTTATGCTGATGATACTCAGGTGTACATGTATGTGTCAGTGGATCCCACACAGCAAAATGTTGAAGCTGCAGTTCAGAGTTCAGAGAGCTTGTATTGATGAAATTCGGCTTTGGATGTCGCAAAACTATCTGAAGTTAAATGCTGATAAGACTGAGTTTATTATCATTGGTTCAAATCCACAACGTGCTAAAGTGTTCCTTCCCCACATCCGAGTAGGTAATGCAAACATCACTCCTTCTAAGAGCATGAGAAATCTCGGTGTTGTTTTTGACTCGTCACTGACAATGGAGGATCACATCACCCAGATGGCAAAGTCCGCTTCTATGTCCCTTTGCAACATTGGACGTATTCAGAAACATCTCAACACAGAAGTGATTGAACTTCTTGTTCATGCTTTTGTTTCATCAAAATTAGACATGGGAAATTGTTTACTCTATGGTGTAACCTATGGGTGTAACAAACCTCCAACTGAACCGGCTTCAACGCCTTCAAAACATGACAGCAAGGATTGTCACATATATACCGTAGTCCAAGAGCACATCACGCCAGTGCTTCAAGATTTGCACTGGCTACCAGTTAAGCACAGAATAATCTACAAACTTGGACTGTTTGTATTTAAAATTCTAAACAGCACAGCCCCATGTTATTTGACTGATCTCATGCATTTCTACACTCCTGAATGCAGTGGCCTACGCTGTTCAAATCATTTGTTTCAAGCTGAACACCTAGAATATAATCAATGGGGACAAAGATCATTTGAGATTTCTGCAGCCTAACTGTGGAATTCATTCCCATCTGGCGTTAGATTTGCTGCCTCTCCAGACATGTTCAAGACGAACTTAAAAACACATTTGTTCTTAGAAGCATATGAAGTTTGAACTGACTGATTGAACTTGGATTTATGCTTTGTACATGTACTGTATTACATTTTATTATACTGTGTTGTTGTTTTTGCAAAGCGCCATGAGCGTTATTTGGTTGACGGATGCCGGCGCTATATAAATTTACATTATTATTATTCTTATGTTTATGTTCTCTTCATTGCTTCCCTATCATAGACTGGTGCCCCACCAATGTTATTCAGGTAATCTGCACAATAAGTCAGGATGCCATGCTGTTTCACAAAAACAAATCTTCAGGGGACATGTACAGGGGTTAACACTCTCAAATGATTTTTTGAGTATTTTTTCCTTGTTTCCTATAGGTTGGTACGTATTTTGAGGGGGGCATCTAAACAAATTTGGGTTAATAACCCCCCCCCCCCCTACTACAATGCACATCAAGCCTCGGATCACTTAAGACCGAGATCCTATGTGCATAATGTATGTACGTAATGTGTATACATGTATGTACGTGTATTTCACATGTGAGCAAAGAATGCTGGTTTTGATTTCAGTGCTTACACAGAACATTTCTGCAGAACATTTCTGCATTGACACTAGGTAGAATAGGGTGATTTTAAGCACAGCATTGCTTGTTATAAGTTATCACCTCAAAAATCTCGGCTCTTTTAAGTGTACTATACATGTTGCTTGAATTGTGGGAGTGTGGATATGATAAGTAATTAGCATCAGTCAGTCAATGAGCTTTAATAACAGTGCTTGTTAAGCTTAATAAATAACACACTATTTGTTTCATTTTCACAGGAATGCAGAGGCTCCTATCCAGTGGTGAAATGCACTTATTGCAGAGCAGAATTTCAACAGGAAAAGTATGTATGATCAGGGCTGTAGCAAAGGCATAATCTTTGGGGGTAGTTCCTTATTTTTTAGGTGTTTAATTTTATTCCCGATATTAAATCAACTCTGCTTCGAAAGCTTGATTTTGATGTTATTTGCCAACTGACACTTGATTTTGTCAAAAATAAGCAAATAATTCATGCAGATATTGAGAAAATTTAATTAAAATGCAAGTTAAATGTGGGATTTGTAACAAATTACAATTGTGAAATTTGAAACCTCACTGCCCAACATTGTATTTGGTCACAGAAGTCTATTGCTGGCCCTCAGCCACTTTAAATAGGTAATAATTGTACAATTCAAGAAAAACTGATTTCCGCCCCTTGTTGACCCACTTTAAATCTCCACCCTTTGAATCCATTGTATTCAGAGAAGAAATCCATATTGGGCTCCAAATATGCTTTTACAGTCATTTTCTTTTTGCTAGTTTTATTTATGCATGTAAGGATTCAGGTGATGATGGGGAGAAATATTTATAATGGCAGAATCGATAGAAACATGTATTGCCATTGGTAGTGAAATTTAACAAGACATGCACTTATTAAGCACAGTACTTCATATAAAACATTGTACTCTTGACATGTACATGTAGATGACCGCATGTGGTTGTTGGAAAGTCCATTTCATCACATTGAAATTGCCATGAGTCCTTTATTCAATTACATGTAACATAGCATACAAATACATGTATTGGGTGCCCTAGAGTGCAATGGGAGCAGTTATGATATAACATCTGGACTGTTCCATTTTCACTAGGCAAAGCCAAGAGAAAATAGAATAGTCCAGAAGTTACCAAGTGATATAATATATGCTCCCATTGGAGGAAATAAAGGTACTACATATTTGTTTTAAATAACTCGGACAAAGGTCCTTGATATTTAATGTTTAACCAGTTCGCGTTGGAGGCCGTGTATACACGCAATTTTTTTTGGGACAGCGGATCGGAGAGCGTCTAAACACGCGACAAGATTCTCGGGAATATTTGTATAGATTCCCGGTCGACGTGGCAACGAGCCATAAGCATACAGTGGAAGACGCGGTCTCCCCGGTCACGCTCTGGTGAGCACCATTGGTCGTGTTTGTGCGGTAAAAATAAACCCGCCACGGGGTTTGGAAAAACTTTTTTATTCCCGGTGCGAACTGGTTAAAAGTAAAACATGAGCGCCACAGCCCCAGTTCATGGTTACATTATAATCAGACATTATACAATGTTACAACTATCAGCATTTTCTGTTGCTAGAAATCTTAAATAAAATTATTTTAAATGAGAACCAGAAATGCCCCTGGCTGCATACATCCTGTCACTTACCTCCTTCTGAATATCATGCCATTCCTGATGTTTATAAACAGTGAAGTGCCATGGCCTAGCAGTTCAGTGCATCGGATTTGTGTTCTGATGGCTGAGTCATCAGAATGTGGGTTCGAATCCCAACCGCGACTATGGTGCTTGTGTCTTCGAGCAAGACACTTTACCATAATTGCTTCTCTCCACCCAGGGGTAAATGGGTACCTGTGAGGGTAGAGTTGGTTGTTGTGTTTGTTTAGCCCCATATGCACTGTAATGGCAGCAATTGAGCTGTATACTCCCCAGGGAGCTGAGATGGTTTCAGGAATGATTTACATGTATGCGCCTGATGAGCAGGGGTAATAATGTACAGTGCTGTGATACGTCGTGTAAGAGCGCTTTAAAAAATGCCGCCATTGTTATTAACAGCTGGCAGGTATTAACAAATATGAAAAATTTAATTTTTGACCACTGTTTTGTTGAAAAGTTTGTTTATTTGATTACAACCTTCTCCCTAGGATCTATACCAATTTTAGGATCAATGCTGCTTGAACAATTTTTGAGAAAAGGTTTATTCGGTGGTCTGAATGATGACCTTCTCTATGCATGGTTTGTGTTCAGTATAGTATCATCCCAACGCATTTATTTTGTGTTCAATCTTTTTTGTACCATCTTACTGTTATGAAGCAAAGTCACAATGGCAGAACTAGTGGATGACACATGTGTTTTCCACCAGTCAAATGACAAGGATCTGTGTGTGAATTATATAAATCTCTATGAACATCTCAATCAAATGTATTGTTCACACACAGGTAAGTAATATTGTTATCCACCAGGGATGCATAGAGCAAAGACCATTGGTTTAGTTAATGTCATGCAATCATGTTAAAGGCTTTGATTAGAGGACAGCTTGTGCCAGCCATGAACTGAGAGTGTATCCCTAATGATGCTCATGAATGATGAATGTGACATTAATCATGTTGATGTACAATGTAGATATCACAATGTCAACAACAATGCATAATGTGTTATCATCATCCCTTACTAAATACATGTTACTTCAAACAACGAAATAAATGTAAACAACTAAACAAAATTAAACCTTTAGTACTGTACAGGTAAATGACTACAAGTATGGACAAATAACGACAAAATTATGTGTAGAAACATTCATGTATTGTAGTACTGTAAAAAGAAGAAACAAAGGAAGATTTTTGGTGTGTTATCTATGTTGTATCTAATTCTCCATGCAATGTATCATCATGATTATAATGTACATGTACCATCTGTCATTTATTATACAGGGTGTCCCCATAAAAAGTATACCGAGATCAAAATTACTGTAATGGCAAAAATACTTTATATATGGGAAAGAGAAATATATCTCTAGAAAGGGTAGAATGTCCTCTTTGCAATGGTATACAGCTTGTGATGTTATTGACACAGGTGAGTGAACAAATTAGACAGATGTTAAGGGTACTGAAAGCAGGACTGTGACAAGTTTGCATATTTGAACAACAAATCTCAACCATGCAAGTGTGCAGAATACCAAATGCCTTTGTTTTTTCAACACATTCTTGAAAACAAGGAATGTACCTAAAACAATGTAATCTGCTTTGTTTTCGCTACTTACCTCAAAAGTTTAATGTGCAGGTTTTTTAAAATGCTTTTTGGACCTTTGTTATTCAAATATGCAAACTTGTCACAGTCCTGCTTTCAGTACCCTTAACATCTGTCTAATTTGTTCACTCATCTGTGTCAATAACATCACAAGCTGTATACCATTGCAAAGAGGACATTCTGCCCTTTCTAGAGATATATTTCTCTTTCCCATATATGAAGTAGTTTTGCCATTACATTAATTTTTATCTCGGTATACTTTTTATGGGGACACCATGTATACATTTGTATGTATTTGTACATATTCTACTAATGTCATTAACTTCCATATTTTGTAGAAATAACATTTGTTTTATGTTCTCATTTTTTTTTCTTCCAGTAAAAGCAGCACAAACACAATCTGCAAGAAATGTGCCCAAAATGTCAAGCTTTATGGCACTGTAAGTTTAATCATTTTAAAAGTGACATTTGTGTATAGTGTGTCAGTTGAGGGCTCGAAGTTTACACTTACCATCTTACCAATTTCATTTGTAATTGTAAATAATTAAGACATTTAAGTGTTATTTGAAACTCGGTCACTTTGTGACTACATCTTGAAGTCTTGGAGTCCTTGTGGTCTTTGTGATAACTGCTGATGTTGTGTACATGTATCCTTGAAATTAGACATGTTTTTTCTTTAACTTTGATAAGCAGAAGAAACAATAATTACTCAAACTATGAATGGTTATGAATTATTTGCAAGCAATTTGGTTGTTTTCATGCACATGTTACTAAATCAGTCTACCATATTCAGATACATAACTCAAGTCATAATTCAAATTTCAACCATGGTTTTCAACATCTCAATAAATTCATGTAAATATATAATTGTTATTTTCATCAATACTCCCATATGTTTCATAATATATTTGTTACGCCTGATGTCCATTTACATTTAGTCATAATGAGCACATACACTGACTCTTGAGTTAACTCCCAGAAAACATACAGAAGGCAATACTACATACTACATTTGTATTTCCAAGTACATCACAGATGCTTGATTGTGTTTACTCACAGGGGCGTTTTGTTATAACATTTTGTGAACACAGTGATGATGCGTTCAATGTAAAATATTCCCAAAATTCAATATTATTAAAGATGAAGATTCACATGAAAACTCAATTAACTTGGCTGAAGCAACAAGGAATTCATGGAAGTTTTAAAGTACAATATTATTTATTTTGTATTTTTTTCTTTTTACGATAGAGCTCACCAAAATAATATATGGGGAAAAAGCACTGGAGCCAACAAATTATTTAAATAATGTGAAATATAATAAATAGGGTGAAAAAAAGGTGTGTTAATGGGAATCATGCAGTGTTATATGAAATGTTGATCAATTACTGATTATGTACATTGTAATTTCAATTGCTATCTTGTTTTTTTTGTTTCCCTGTCCATTTTAGCCAAAGCCATGTGAATACTGTAATGTAATTGCTGCTTTTATTGGTAACAAGTGTCAACGTTGTGCAAATTCAGAAAAGAAGTATGGTCCTCCACACACATGTGAACAATGCAAGCAGAAATGTGGCTTTGATAGGAAAGAAGAAAGAAAAAAGGTAACTATGATGTTGAAAACATTAACATTTTCAATTAAAAGTATACCAGTGAGTCACGGGTGTACATGTAAATCCCGGGGTGGATGGGGGGATATACCCCCCCCCCCCAGAATTTTCATGTAAAAAAAAAAATATGCAACAAAGGGGGAAATTTGGTTTGTTTAAATATTTATTATCTGTTTGGTTTTTTGTCTGTTTGGTTTTTTGTCTGTTTGGTTGTCATCTTTATGATAGCCATAGGATTCTGATTGATTGTGTTCCAGTGGCTCAACCCCCACCCCATGGGCCTACGGATGTTATTTAATTTATAACAAAGGAAAAAAAAGAAGAGAATTGAAACATAAAGGTATTTCAAGCAGTGTTGGGGGGGGGGGGGTAATCCCCTGTTGAGCGATGTTCAAGATCCAGTACTTGGTTGTACATTATGCAAGCTATTGTATACAGCCCTCCCGGCCACCTCTCACACGCTGCTATTGTATACAGCCCCTCCCGGCCACCTCACGCATGCTGCTATTGTATACAGCCCCTCCCGGCCACCTCTCGCACGCTGCTATTGTATACAGCCCCTCCCGGCCACCTCTCGCACGCTGCTATTGTATACAGCCCCTCCCGGCCACCTCTCGCACGCTGCTATTGTATACAGCCCCTCCGGCCACCTCGACGCTGCTATTGTATACAGCCCTCCCGGCCACCTCTCGCACGCTGCTATTGTATACAGCCCCTCCCGGCCACCTCACGCACGCTGCTATTGTATACAGCCCCTCCCGGCCACCTCACGCTGCTTATTGTATACAGCCCCTCCGGCCACCTCTCACGCTGCTATTGTATACAGCCCTCAGCCACCTCACGCATGCTGCTATTGTATACAGCCCCTCCCGGCCACCTCTCGCACGCTGCTATTGTATACAGCCCCTCCCGGCCACCTCTCGCACGCTGCTATTGTATACAGCCCCTCCCGGCCACCTCTCGCACGCTGCTATTGTATACAGCCCCTCCCGGCCACCTCACGCACGCTGCTATTGTATACAGCCCCTCCCGGCCACCTCACGCACGCTGCTATTGTATACAGCCCCTCCCGGCCACCTCTCGCACGCTGCTATTGTATACAGCTTCTCCCGGCCACCTCACGCACGCTGCTATTGTATACCAGCCCCTCCCGGCCACCTCTCGCACGCTGCTATTGTATACAGCCCCTCCCGGCCACCTCACGCACGCTGCTATTGTATATGTATACAGCCCCTCCCGGCCACCTCACGCACGCTGCTATTGTATACAGCCCCTCCCGGCCACCTCTCGCACGCTGCTATTGTATACAGCCCCTCCCGGCCACCTCTCGCACGCTGCTATTGTATACAGCCCCTCCCGGCCACCTCACGCACGCTGCTATTGTATACAGCCCCTCCCGGCCACCTCTCGCACGCTGCTATTGTATACAGCCCCTCCCGGCCACCTCTCGCAAGCTGCTATTGTATACAGCCCCTCTCAGCCACATCACACACGCTGCTATTGTATATGTATACAGCCCCTCCCGGCCACCTCACGCACGCTGCTATTATATACAGCCCCTCCCGGCCACCTCTCGCACGCTGCTATTGTATACAGCCACTCCCAGCCACCTCTTGCACGCTGCTATTGTATATAGCCCCTCCCGGCCACCTCACGCACGCTGCTATTGTATACAGCCCCTCCCGGCCACCTCTCGCACGCTGCTATTGTATACAGCTTCTCCCGGCCACCTCACGCACGCTGCTATTGTATACCAGCCCCTCCCGGCCACCTCTCGCACGCTGCTATTGTATACAGCCCCTCTCAGCCACATCACACGCTGCTATTGTATGTATACAGCCCTCTGCCACCTCACGACGCTGCTATTATATACAGCCTCTCCCGGCCACCTCTCGCACGCTGCTATTGTATACAGCCCCTCCCGGCCACCTCTCACACGCTGCTATTGTATACAGCCCCTCCCGGCCACCTCACGCATGCTGCTATTGTATACAGCCCCTCCCGGCCACCTCTCGCACGCTGCTATTGTATACAGCCCCTCCCGGCCACCTCTCGCACACTGCTATTGTATACAGCCCCTCCCGGCCACCTCTCGCACGCTGCTATTGTATACAGCCCCTCAGCCACCTCACGCGCTGCTATTGTATACAGCCCTCCCGGCCACCTCACGCGCTGCTATTGTATACAGCCCCTCCCGGCCACCTCTCGCACGCTGCTATTGTATACAGCTTCTCCCGGCCACCTCACGCACGCTGCTATTGTATACCAGCCCCTCCCGGCCACCTCTCGCACGCTGCTATTGTATACAGCCCCTCCCGGCCACCTCACGCACGCTGCTATTGTATATGTATACAGCCCCTCCCGGCCACCTCACGCACGCTGCTATTGTATACAGCCCCTCCCGGCCACCTCTCGCACGCTGCTATTGTATACAGCCCCTCCCGGCCACCTCACGCACGCTGCTATTGTATACAGCCCCTCCCGGCCACCTCTCGCACGCTGCTATTGTATACAGCCACTCCCAGCCACCTCTCGCACGCTGCTATTGTATATAGCCCCTCCCGGCCACCTCACGCACGCTGCTATTGTATACAGCCCCTCCCGGCCACCTCTCGCACGCTGCTATTGTATACAGCCCCTCCCGGCCACCTCTCGCAAGCTGCTATTGTATACAGCCCCTCTCAGCCACATCACACGCTGCTATTGTATATGTATACAGCCCTCGGCCACCTCACGCACGCTGCTATTATATACAGCCCCTCCCGGCCACCTCTCGCACGCTGCTATTGTATACAGCCACTCCCAGCCACCTCTTGCACGCTGCTATTGTATAGCCCCTCCCGGCCACTTCACGCACGCTGCTATTGTATACAGCCCCTCCCGGCCACCTCTCGCACGCTGCTATTGTATACAGCCCCTCCCGGCCACCTCTCGCAAGCTGCTATTGTATACAGCCCCTCTCAGCCACATCACACACGCTGCTATTGTATATTGTATACAGCCCCTCCCGGCCACCTCACGCACGCTGCTATTATATACAGCCACTCCCGGCCACCTCTCGCACGCTGCTATTGTATACAGCCCTCCCGCCACCTCTTGACGCTGCTGTTGTATACAGCCCCTCCCGGCCACCTCTCAAGCTGCTATTGTATACAGCCCCTCTCAGCCACATCACACACGCTGCTATTGTATATGTATACAGCCCCTCCCGGCCACCTCACGCACGCTGCTATTATATACAGCCCCTCCCGGCCACCTCTCGCACGCTGCTATTGTATACAGCCACTCCCAGCCACCTCTTGCACGCTGCTATTGTATATAGCCCCTCCCGGCCACCTCACGCACGCTGCTATTGTATACAGCCCCTCCCGGCCACCTCTCGCACGCTGCTATTGTATACAGCCCCTCCCGGCCACCTCACGCACGCTGCTATTGTATACCAGCCCCTCCCGGCCACCTCTCGCAAGCTGCTATTGTATACAGCCCCTCTCAGCCACATCACACACGCTGCTATTGTATATGTATACAACCCCTCCCGGCCACCTCACGCACGCTGCTATTATATACAGCCTCTCCCGGCCACCTCTCGCACGCTGCTATTGTATACAGCCCCTCCCGGCCACCTCTCGCACGCTGCTATTGTATACAGCCCCTCCCGGCCACCTCTCGCACGCTGCTATTGTATACAGCCACTCCCAGCCACCTCTCGCACGCTGCTATTGTATATAGCCCCTCCCGGCCACCTCACGCACGCTGCTATTGTATACAGCCCCTCCCGGCCACCTCTCGCGCGCTGCTATTGTATACAGCCCCTCCCGGCCACCTCACGCACGCTGCTATTGTATACCAGCCCCTCCCGGCCACCTCTTGCAAGCTGCTATTGTATACAGCCCCTCTCAGCCACATCACACACGCTGCTATTGTATATGTATACAGCCCCTCCCGGCCACCTCACGCACGCTGCTATTATATACAGCCCCTCCCGGCCACCTCTCGCACGCTGCTATTGTATACAGCCACTCCCGGCCACCTCTCGCACGCTGGTATTGTATACAGCCCCTGCTATTGTATACAGAACCTTAAAACTTTTAAACACATAGTTAGACCTTAACATGTAGTTTCAGGTAAAGTTGTGACGTCATGGTGAGGTCATCAGATATCGAATTACACTAAATCAAAGTTTAATATTTCAAAAAATCATATCTCATGAACCACAAAAGATATTTTCACGATCTTGAATTATGTGACATTTCATTCACAGACATTACCCCGATCCAACCTCTCCTTCCAGTCGAAACCAGAAGTTTAATATTTCAAAAAATCATATCTCATGAACCACGGAAGATATTTTCACAATCTTGTCATCATCTTAAAGGTCTTGAACTGTCACATTTCGTTCACAGCCATGACCCTAATCTGACCTCTCCTTAAGTGAAAACATATTGTGAATCACTATTCTGAAGCACTATTCGCATGCACACGTACACATCTTTTTCTACACATCATTTGTGCACACATAGAGCACAAGGCACTAATCTTATTAAGTCGAGTCGCACGCCGAACTGAACTCCATAGCCATATATTATAGTCTCTTGTCAAGTCGCACGCGGCACCACGGATGCGAGTTTTGTCGTGAAACTTTTCTGAAGAGAAAACCATTTGCAAAGTTCAGACTAACTTATAACTTAACAAATACTTTTACGTTGACATATATAATGTCATAATGAAGTTGTAATGTCATGATGACGTTATGAGATATTGAATTACATGTACATGTACATCAAATACAGGTTTGTAGGATTTGAGGCTTTGCATGGTGGAGATGTACAATGTAGATGTTTTTGAGTTCTTTCGGGTACACCATGTAATGATCTCTTTTTGGAAGATGTGATGGCTCTGAGAAGAGCCGGTTGGTTTGTTCTCAATGTTTCCACTAGTCTGCTCTAGTCATCGTCAAGAGATGTAGAGAGTACAGTATAAGCTTGGGCGATAACATGATAATATCAAATATCGCGATACCTTTTTATTCGAGTACGATATCGAGAAGCTTCTTAAGTTATCGAAATATCGGCAAATCGCGATTAAAACAAATCGCCATTGTGAGTCAAGTCAGAAATTCCATTGAAACAAAATTATGACAGTCTTTTCAGCTTTTGAAAGTGAGAAACAAAAGTGAACTACTTCAGAAGTACATACAAGCTATGCAAACGAATTTGCGATTTTTTTGGTGATTTTTTTTGCTTGTAGAGGGGTACATACCTGTAATAATAATAATAATGTCGGGCATTTTAAAACACTCTTAAACAAGGTATCAGAGTGCTGTACATTATTACCCCTGCTCATCAGGTGCATAAATCATTCCAGAAACCATCTCAGCTCCCTGGGAGTATACAGCTCAATTGCTGCTATTTCGGCGCATATGGGCTAATCAAACAACAACCAACTCTGCCCTCACAGGTACCCATTTACTCCTGGGTGGAGAGAAGCAATTATGGTAAAGTGTCTTGCTCAAGGACACAAGCACCCTGGTCATGGACAGGATTCGAACCCACATTCTGACGACTCAGCCACCAGAACACAAATCTGATGCACTAAACAGCTCGACCATGGCTGTGGTTATCAGCTCTAAAGCAATCATGCATGAATGAAAAAAAAATCGCGATACTATCGAAAATCGCGATATATGTTTGCCGATATATCGTGGATGAAAAAAATCGATATCGCCCAAGCTTAGTGCAGTAGCTTTTATCTTGTGTTGGAGGATCTTGTTGTAGGCGGGAGCTGCTGTGATTGGTGCTCAGTGAAGTGTGTCAGCTGTTTGTGTGTGATGTTCATTGGAGTGTGTCAGTTGCTGTGTTGGTGTTGATGGTGGTTGATTGTCTCTGTTGAAGTGTTGCTTGCCAGATGCTACTGATGTTGAAACTGATGTCTTGTGGTCCTGTGTTGTGCTTGTTGATTTCTATGGCTTCTCTGATGCGGCGGTGGTACCAATTCTTGACTGGAGCGATGAGTGTGGTGTTGTCCCATTGGATGATGTGGTTCTTGTTGTTTGTGTGTTTGATGATGGCTGATTTGTCTATTTCCCCTCTTCTTCCATGGGCTTTGTGTTGCTTAAGTCTTCTTGGAAGGTCTCTGCCGGTCTCTCCGATGTACACTGTACCACATTCACAGGGAATGTGGTAAACACCGGGTCGGCTGGCAGGGTCTTGTCTGTCTTTGTGTGTGTGAAGCATGGATTGAAGTTTGCTGGAAGGGGTGTGGTACACTTTGATGTCTGCTTGTTGTAGAATATGTTGGATCTTGTGTGATGTCAGGCCAATGTATGGGAGGACAGCAATGGCATTGTTTGCTGTGTCTTGTGTGATGTCGGGCATATGTATGGGAGGACGGCAATGGCATTGTTTGCTGTGTCTTGTGTGATGTCGGGCCAATGTATGGGAGGACAGCAATGGTGTTGTTTGCTGTGTCTTGTGTGATGTCGGGCCAATGTATGGGAGGACGGCAATGGTGTTGTTTGCTGTGTCTTGTGTGATGTCGGGCCAATGTATGGGAGGACAGCAATGGTGTTGTTTGCTGTGTCTTGTGTGATGTCGGGCCAATGTATGGGAGGACAGCAATGGTGTTGTTTGCTGTGTCTTGTGTGATTTCGGGCCAATGTATGGGAGGACGGCAATGGTGGTGTTTGCTGTGTCTTGTGTGATGTCGGGCCAATGTATGGGAGGACGGCAATGGCGTTGTTTGTTGTGTCTTGTGTGATGTCGGGCCAATGTATGGGAGGACGGCAATGGCGTTGTTTGCTGTGTCTTGTGTGATGTCGGGCCAATGTATGGGAGGACGGCAATGGCATTGTTTGCTGTGTCTTGTGTGATGTCGGGCCAATGTATGGGAGGACAGCAATGGTGTTGTTTGTTGTGTCTTGTGTGATGTCGGGCCAATGTATGGGAGGACAGCAATGGCGTTGTTTGCTGTGTCTTGTGTGATGTCGGGCCAATGTATGGGAGGACGGCAATGGTGTTGTTTGCTGTGTCTTGTGTGATGTCGGGCCAATGTATGGGAGGACGGCAATGGCGTTGTTTGCTGTGTCTTGTGTGATGTCGGGCCAATGTATGGGAGGACGGCAATGGCATTGTTTGCTGTGTCTTGTGTGATGTCGGGCCAATGTATGGGAGGACAGCAATGGCGTTGTTTGCTGTGTCTTGTGTGATGTCGGGCCAATGTATGGGAGGACGGCAATGGCATTGTTTGCTGTGTCTTGTGTGATGTCGGGCCAAGGTGTGGGAGGACGGCGATGGCGTTGTTTGCTGTGTCTTGTGTGATGTCGGGCCAATGTATGGGAGGACGGCAATGGCATTGTTTGCTGTGTCTTGTGTGATGTCGGGCCAATGTATGGGAGGACAGCAATGGTGTTGTTTGTTGTGTCTTGTGTGATGTCGGGCCAATGTATGGGAGGACAGCAATGGCGTTGTTTGCTGTGTCTTGTGTGATGTCGGGCCAATGTATGGGAGGACGGCAATGGCATTGTTTGCTGTGTCTTGTGTGATGTCGGGCCAATGTATGGGAGGACAGCAATGGCGTTGTTTGCTGTGTCTTGTGTGATGTCGGGCCAATGTATGGGAGGACGGCAATGGCATTGTTTATTTTCTTGTTGTTGTGGCTGTTTTGTGGTGTTTCTTGTGGTATTGTATCCGTTGGACTTGAGAAATTGCTTGACATGTACAGGTTTAATATTTAAAAAAATCATATCTCATGAACCACACCAGATAAATTAGCAATCTTTGCATCATTGTACATACCTCAAATTACATGTACATGTATGTGACATTTCACAACTTTAGGTGAAGGCATCATCAAATATGATGCACAGCCAAACACCTTGACTTTGTTTTCGACAATCTCAATACCTCTAGATTATATTTATTTATGTATTTTTTTTTTGCTGACTTTAGATATCAAATATTAAAAATATAATTAAACCGGCAAACCAAAACCAATATTTAAAAATAAACAATTTTGGAAAAATTTACCGACCATTTTGTTGCCACATTGGTTATTCATCAATCATTGTGGGAAGTTTATTAATGCTTTTCTATTAAAAATGTACATTATACCCATTATTCCATTTGCAAAATTAAATTTAATGAAGTTGATTAAATAATAAAAAGAAAAGAAATAAAATACATAAGTTAAAAAGAAGATCTGGGTCACAATACATGTACCTAGATACCATTCAGAATTATTCCGGAATTAATTACACATGTAAGTACCTCTTTTAACCCTAACGATCCCCATCCAGCCAAACTCCAACACCAGGGATTGTTGGAGTTTGATGGGTTGAGTACTGTGTACTTCTGATATGGCATGTGTAAAGTGTTGGAATATGGCTGGATGAGTACTGTATGTGTGCAGTAACAGTGTTGGATTTTGATTGAGTGAGGACGGTGGTTCTACTAGCATGCAACATTGTTAGACTTTGAGTGGAGAGAGTGTGTGTATGCAACCTGCTGTAATAAACAACTGATAAAGGCAAATATTGTACTTAGGTATGCTTGGCATTATGTCTAACATCATACAACTAGAACCTACCATTTATTCCATGAAAACAATTGTTGGATTATGATGGGTTGAGTACTGTGTGACTCCAGTGTTCAAACTTTACTTTGGGCCATGTGTCCCCACTCAATCAAAATCCAACAGCTACAGTAAGGGCCTGTTGGAGTTTGACGGGTTGAGTACTGTTATGGCAAGTGGACTGTTGGAGTTTGATGGGTTGAGTACTGTAAACCAGCAACAGTCAACCATGGTGTTGGGATTTGATAAGTTGAGGAAGGTTTCTAGTAAAAATGCTTAGGGAGTTAGGGTTAATAATCTTATATGTCAACTATATACTGCAGAAACAGTTAATATTGTGTATGGACCACACACTTTATAGTATATGCTGATTGGGTTATGTAAAGGACACAGTACATGTACATTGTACATACTGGTGTAATACTGCTGGACATGTACTGTACAGGTGTACATGTACGCTGTATACATCAGGCATGAGAATCTTCCGGATTTTTCCGGACCTCCGGATTTTTCACCTCAAAATATGTGGTCTCCGAGTTCAGTGTGAATTTGATATAAAATTTGGGGGGTAGGTTGTATAGGGGTTAGCTCAGAAAACATGTGAAAAAAGTAAGTGAAAATTTAACTTTGTCACCCGATAAACTTAGTGTTTACAGCAGAAAATTGTATCCAGGAAAAGTGTTGTTTAATGTAGCGACCTATTTGATTGATGCCGCAGCCGGATCTGACTACTCACTGTATTATGTGTACGTGTACGTTATGTGTCCGTGTTTTTCCCCTCTCTGAATGTTGACGTCACCGGAATACGCATGTACGGAGAATTTGTTTTAACAAAGAAGTACATTATACAACGATTCGCTTTACACACAACGTGGGGCACTGCGCAAAAGAGTATTGATCACAACCAAATTCTCTCTACGTTCCGTAGACTGTGATTAACAATCCTACATGTATTTTTGTGTGTGTGGTGCGCGTGCGTGATGTATGCACCATAGTGCTAGCGCTGGACGTAGAACCGACTTTACTGTCAAGTCTATCTGCAACACAGTCTTCGTGCGCGAGAGCAGGAACTTTCTATGCGATCGAGTTTGCAGACGATAGAAATGGCGCTCAAACTTACTTACATGTACGTCCAGCGTGGTTCCGCCGTGGATGTTAATGAAATCGACAAAACTATCAAAAATAAATGGAAATGGAATTGGTGTGATAAAGTTCTGTTTGCTGGTTCTCTAATCGGCGATTGTTTTCGTAAACTTAGCTAGTTTGATTTTGAGCTATTATTTTGTTCTTACACACTCTTGAGAATTTTACCCAGTATAATTGCTGTCAGTCTTTCTGTAACTTATGTGCTGAAATGATGTTATGATTCATGACTGGACTGAAAGTATTGGTAAGCATAATAAAACCAAGTCTTTGCAAGAACCAAGTCTTTGTAAGTCTTTGTAAGATTTGCTTTAATATGTGTTGAAAATTATATTTTATTATATTGGACAGGTCATAATGTACACAAAATCTTGCCAAAATTACAGGAGATGTTAATGAAGTTAATACACAAAATAGCTATCCTTTCAGGATTTCATTTACCAAAATCCAAAAATTTCCTGGGATTATTTATTTTTTTAATTTATTTTTTAAAATCCAAATTACAAGAGATTTCAATGATAAAAATATCCAAAATAGCCATCCTATAAGGTTTTCATATACCAAAATCTAATATAAGCCTGGATTATTTTTTCCTTCGTTTTTGCAAAACTCCATTCTCATGCCTGATACATGTATGATGTCGCGTTCAATGTATACAGTATGAGAATATGGTTCAAATTATCACGTATTTTCCCCAGAGAAAGACCCAATGTTATACCTTAACCTGTAGGAATTCTTCAAGTTTGATATCTTGAGAGATGATTTGAGGGAAGGAACCTTTGTGGATAACCCAATGTCATGTGAAAAAGAGAAATTTTCTATGCTAATTTCTTTCCATTGCTGACTTTCTGTATGTATCGCGAATGCCAGAACTCGCCATGCCAGCTGGAATCCGACATGAATATACATCAGGAATTTGAACTTCCTGTTTGGACAAGTAGTAAAGGTCAGATCAGCTTTATTTTCAAAGTAGAAATTTCAGATAATTAAATATCTTTACGATCATGAAATTTTTAAAAATTTTTATGAAATGAATCATGAGATACGAATTTTCTAAATATTTGATTGAATTACATATACGATGTAAGTTCCGGTTCAATCATGTGACATCATTCATATTTCACAAAATTGTTCCTCATAATATGGGTGTCAATTGTGCAAAATTTGGTAAAATTCTGTCATGTTTTCTCAAGATAGCAAAAAGTGACTTTTTTAAAACCCGCCACTAGAGGCCGCTGTTAAGAGCAATGATGTCACCAAATATATTTTTGAAAAGAGCAGATCCCACTTAACATATAAACCCAGATTTTTTTCGAATACCTTTTCAGATTTGCGTCAATTTATAAAGAGCTTTTTAAACTTCAACTTCAGGTTTGGACCGGAAGTAAGGGTCAAAATAGGGTCATGTCTGTGTATCAAATGTCGAGTCCTCCATGTTCTGTATGATTAGGAAGGAATCAAGAAATTATCTATTGTGGTTCATGAGATATAAAATATATTGTATTGATTATGTAATAATTCATTAGATGTCCTCACCATGACGTCACAACTTTACCTGAAATTATATGTTAAGGTCTAACTACATGTATATGTTAAGGTTCTGTGAACTCTGCAACTATGTTTTTGTCTCCCGGAGAAGAAGACGAAAAAAAGAAAGAAAAAAAAACAGTATCAAGAGGTGTTTGGGCACAAACCCAAACACCTAAAAAACTAGAGGTATTGAATTTGTAACTTTAGCGTCCGTTGAAGTTCCACTTTGTAGGACTACTCTTTGATGACGTTTAGTTTAAGACTCGATCCAAGAGAAGATATTGTTTCTAATACCAACACTGTAAAGCTTTAGTAGAAGGTGTTTGTGCGGCAAAAGTCCATGATGGCAAGGTCAGCTTGGCTCTTCGAATCCACAATCTTCGCAAGGTCGTCTATCAAGCCTGCCTATCAAGCCTGCCAGTTGTGTGTCACAGGAGAGTCCTTTCCTGAAGCCATGTTGCTTATCATATAAAACTTTATGATTGTCTAAATGATTCATGATGTGATGGTAAATAATATGCTCCAACAGTTTGCAGGTAATCGAGGTGAGGGAGACAGGACGATAGTTAGCTGGATTTGATCGGTCTCCTTTTTTGAAGAGTGGAGTAATATTCGCATTCAGCCAGTCTTTGTGCAATGTGCTACAAGAGAGCGATTTATGGAAAATCTTGGTGAGAATCAGAGCTACATGTATGCTCGTAGCACATTCACGTAGGACTCTGCCTGGGATCTCGTCAGGGCCAGCAGCTTTGTGAGGTTTAATGTCATTCAACAGCTTTTCAACACCTGGAACTGTTACTGTGATATCAGAGATGTTTTATATATTCTGCGTCAACTTGTTTGGGATGTTATCAATGTCCTCTCTAGTCAAAACTGAGCAAAATTGCTCGTTTAGTGCATTTGCTTTTTCTGTTGCTGAAGATGTAAACTTACCACTCGTTGCCTTCAAGGTTGAGACACCAAAGACCTCCTGTCTTTTGGTTTTAAGAAAATTCCAAAATGGCTTTGTGTTATTTTCTTGAAGACTTCCCCCAATGACGTCCCTTACACAATTTCTGTATGCTTTGCGGGTTCTTCTATCAGTTTCACAGCAGTGAACTTTAAATTTCTCCACTTTTTCTGGCACGTTTATAGTATCATTTTTTGATATATATATATCTATATATTTATCTATCTATATCTATATATCTATCTTTTTTGATACTATTACTAACCCACAAAAGATTGAATTTTAGATGGGATATGTTTATCCATGGATAACTGAAGAGTATCTCTGAAATTTAATCATAGTTCATCTATGTCATGTTTGATAATACAGTCTGACGTGAGCGATTGATCAAAGTTATATCTTTATTGATTTTTTGGTAATCAGCTTTGCGATACATACATACATATCTTGCATCTAGCTGAGCACATGATCTTCGGTTTCACATCAATATCAATGACGACAACATCATGATCACCAATGCCTGCAATGACGTCAACATCATGATCACCAATGCCTGCAATGGCGTCAACATCATGATCACCAATGCCTGCAATGACGACAACATCATGATCACCAATGCCTGCAATGGCATCAACATCATGATCACCAATGCCTGCAATGGCGTCAACATCATGATCACCAATGCCTGCAATGGCGTCAACATCATGATCACCAATGCCTGCAATGGCGTCAACATCATGATCACCAATGCCAGCAATGACGACAACATCATGATCACCAATGCCTGCAATGACGTCAACATCATGATCACCAATGCCTGCAATGGCGTCAACATCATGATCACCAATGCCAGCAATGACGACAACATCATGATCACCAATGCCTGCAATGACGTCAACATCATGATCACCAATGCCTGCAATGGCGTCAACATCATGATCACCAATGCCAGCAATGACGACAACATCATGATCACCAATGCCTGCAATGACGTCAACATTCTTGATGAACGATGGACTATTAGTAAAGCAGAGGTCCAAAACATTACTTTCTCTAGTAGGCTTATCCACTTTCTGAAATAAGTTATGATCCATAGAAATATCTATCATAGCTTGGTGCTGGATAACTACCCCCAGTCTTGAAAATAAAATTATCCCAGTCGACATGCGGTAAATTAAAATTGCCTAAAAGCCAAAGAGATGCCTGTTTTGACAGTTAACATTCAGTATCTTAAATGGCTTTGAATGCTTACATGTGACCCGTGACGGATTAACCTAGTAGCAAAAGTAGCATATGCTACAGGCCCCGCATTTTTGAGGGCCCCGCACTAAATGCTTACAAACTGTCTGGTGAAATCAGCATCTCACGATCTGGGCCAGATCGTTACCAAACAACAGCGTTGCCAGATCATCTGGCAACCAGCTGTTGTTTACATGTCGGGGGAGCTGCATGCTGCATGGTACGTAATTATTACGGACGTCATTAATAACATGATACGAATAAATAATTTCGTTCAAATTTAACTTTACTGAGTTAGTTAAGTATATGTCTATGTAACCACCTGTCAGTGTGGGTTGCTCAAATTTAGATTGCGCTATTCAGTTTCTGTTTGTTGCTTCCATCTTGGGATGTCGTTGTGAGGGTAGCCATTTTGATACGGCCACAGTTGTCGCCGCTTGTCTTTAGGCATGTATTAAAGTCCTATTGAAATGAATCTGATAGTGTTGGATCGATAATCCTGAGTGACCTGGTCTACTGAATACTGATTACTTGACGGATCTCCAGGTATTACGTTATTTGTTTTTAATTAAGTATTTTGTGAAAAGTTTGCTTTATGTCGAGACCGTAGGGCCTAAGGCTATCACTCATGTTATGGTTGTGTGGAAAGCACTGCATGCACCACTACGAATGATAGTATCGCTGTGAATTTTCAATACATATTTGATAGATTTTTGAGGGTTAAAATGAGGAATCTAGTGATTATTAATTGTTGACATTAGTGTTTATGTGATTGATGAACTTTTGGTCACTTGTTTTATACATATGTGTGGAGAGTCGATTAGGATAAATAGGCAAACAAGCCTATAGGGTGTTTTGTTGTTGGTTGGGCATTAGCATGTTGTTGGGCATTAACATTAGGCCCTATGTAATATTTATGTGTATTTTTTAAAAATTTAGGGCCCCTTTATAACGTGTAGTGTCGTGGCTGAGCGGTCTAGCTTACCGGACTCAAGTTCTGGAGTTAGCAGCAGAATGTGGGTTCGAATCCCGGCCGTGACACTTGTGTCCTTGAGCAAGACACTTAACCATAATTCCTTCTCTCCACCCAGGGGTTAAATGGGTACCTGTGAGGGCAGAGTTGGTTGATTAGCCCTATATGCGCTGTAATGGCAGCAATTGAGCTGTATACTCCCCAGGGAGCTGAGATGGTTTCAGGAATGATTTATGAGCCTTATGAGCCTTATGAGCAGGGGTAATAATATAATGCGCCTTGAGCACCACTCAGTTGGTGGATACGTGCGCTATATAAGTCCACACATTATTATTATTATTATGCTACAGGCCCCGCACTAGCTTTATCCGGCCCTGCATATGACTTTGACATTTTTTGCTTTTGTCTTTAATAATATCTTTAGGACTTGAACAATGCAGTGGTTAGTCAATAAACTGACTAGGAGAACTTGATGTAGCACTAATATTACTAGTGCTACTGATGTTAGTTGAATGCATCAACATATCTTCAGAGTCATCTCAGCTAGTAAGCAAATCAAAGCCATTTGAAAGGTCAAGGCTAGAGTTTGCGAAAATATCCGATTCAAAATGTGGCAAGCCGCATGAGTAACAGATCCATGAGTAAGAGTTATGTTGAGCTAAAACATCATAAACAGCTTCACTCAAGCCAATACATTCCTGATGGTAACACATTTGGCAACTGTCACATTCAATGGCCTGTTGGCCCCATTTAGCAGCATTAGTACAAACTCCACATGGATATTTAGGCCTAAATGGTCCAGGATTTCTGGCAATATCTCCACATAATACATGTAGAACTAGCAATAGTAGCAGACATAATTGAGTTTTTAGGTTCAGGTTTTTGATGGCAAAGTTATTTCCAAAATGGTGCTTGCCTGATGAAAAGGAAATATGGAACAAACTCACCCAAAGATCTTGAATAGCCACTGTGTTGGTAGTAAAAGTAGCAGACCAGTGCTCATGGCGATGTTCTGACAATTCCACATCCATCACACTAGGCATGTTGAAAATCCTTATAGCAGAAACAAGAAACACAGCAAGTATGGAGCAGCCCGATGTTTGTTTGAATGATCCCATACTGTGCACTGAAGACACAGCAGTATTTTGAAAAGTCCGAGTTGAAGACTGAAGCAAGATGACGGCACTCAATTTAAAAGTCAATTTAAAAATTTAAATAATCACTAAAGCTTTATTTCATATGACTAGGTTAAAAAATAACGCTCAAAGAAACATTAAAAAAAACATCCAAAAGTCACATTAAATTCATGCTGAAGAATAGTCACCAGGCCACAGTACAATCGAATACAATATGGCGGCAAGACAAATCTCAGATGCAGGAACATCAAAATTTTATCATCCCAGGTGCGAGATATACACAAAACGCGACACGGTTTATGCCATAAACTTTGTATAAACAGTTAATAGAAAAAACTCGCATTGGAATTCAACAAAAAATAATAAAATTTCAGATTAAAGTCATTGAAGGACAGAGCAATAAAATTGTGATGCGTTGCCACATTTGACCTTTTTGCTGCAAAATGTGTGGCACACATGCATAACGTCCGTTCAGTCTGAGGCATTGAGAGTAGAATGTATTTAATTCCTAATAATTAAATAGAAAATCAGTGATGATTTTCTTATGTCATTGTTATGAGAGCAATCTAGGAATTCAAGGATTGTAAGTGCAAAATATGAAGTCATTCGGAGCTTTGGAAGAAAAATTTTTTTTCAAGAGGTGTTCTCACTGTCGCACAAACACCTAAAAGCTCAAGTGTTTGTTGGAACTTCTGGTTCAATCAAATTATCATTGATCATGTCAATATTACATTTTGCAAAAGTGTATCATGTGTTATTATAACAATATCAATTTCATATTTTTGCGTTAGAATGGTTGAATTTGAACTTCTGTGTGGACCGAAAGTAAAGGTCAGATCAGTTGATTTGAAGGTCATATATATGACACAATAAAACTTCCTCATGATCATGAAAAATAACATTAGTACCTGCTTTGGTTCAATTTCTTTTTAAAAGTGCCACTAGGGGTTGCTCTGAACTTTGATGTCATCAAACATATTTTTTGAAAAGATAAGATGTCACTCGTCACTTTATTCACAGAAGTCATATTAAAGTTTCCTATGGTTTTTGAGATTTGATTTAGTGTAAATTCGATATCTGATGATGTCACCATGACATCACCATGACATCACATCACAGCAACGGTTTCGTCAGCTTGTTATGTTCTGTTCATGTGTTAAGTTTGAAGGCTGTACTGTATATGCTTAGCAAGGATGCCTTTGTTGCCAGACAATTGCCACTGAGAAGAAGGAGAAGTAAAAAAAAAACAGTACAATACAACTATATATACAACTATATATATGTCATAAGTTTTGAGGCTTTGCATGGTGGAATATCGATATCGTTTCGGTTTGCGGTAACACCATGTGTTTATCTCAACTAACGTGAAGCTGAGATACAGGTTCTGAAAAGAACCGTATCGCACAACTCGTATCTCAACCTTCGTTAAGTGAGAAAGGTTCAAGGGAGAACCAATTTCGGCAACTGCTTTTTCTCTACTGTCGCTAAGTGAGAAATATGGTTCAGGGAGAACCACGGGGACTTCACGGGTTAATATGGTTCAGGGAGAACCATAGGGACTTCACGGGTTATTCTCAACGTTTCGATTAGCCTGCTCTAATCTTCTTCAGGAGAATGAAGAGGTTTGCCGATGCAACTCCTTAAGTAGTATTTGCTGGGATTATGTGTAGAATGGGAAGTGTTCCGATTGGTGCTACTGTTGTGTGATGTGTTGTGATTGGTTGCCACCGTGGCACTGGCACCAGCACTGGTACACCCGTCGTATCAGAGAGGCTATTGAGATTCATAAACATGACACTGTCCCCCAGGACATCGGCTATTTCATCAGCAACATTTGGCATTCAATCCTACCATCCACCAACACCCACACTCCACTGTCAACTGATACGCCTCAGCGAGCAGGCAACTCACACACAGCAGGCGGAAACACACACAACAAGAACAATGCCACGGTGGCAACCAATCACAACACATCACACAACAGTAGCACCAATCGGAACACTTCCCATTCTACACATAATCCCAGCAAATACTACTTAAGGAGTTGCATCGGCAAACCTCTTCATTCTCCTGAAGAAGATTAGAGCAGGCTAATCGAAACGTTGAGAATAACCCGTGAAGTCCCTATGGTTCTCCCTGAACCATATTAACCCGTGAAGTCCCCGTGGTTCTCCCTGAACCATATTTCTCACTTAGCGACAGTAGAGAAAAACGAGCGTTTCGAAATTGGTTCTCCCTTGAACCTTTCTCACTTAACGAAGGTTGAGATACGAGTTGTGCGATACAGTTCTTTTCAGAACCTGTATCTCAGCTTCACGTTAGTTGAGATAAACACATGGTGTTACCGCAAACCGAAACGATATATATATGTCTTTATTGACAACAACATGTTATGGTCAACTTTATTGACAACAACATGTTACGGTCTAAGTATGTGTCAAGTTTGAAGGATCTGTGAACTTTACAACTCGTCATGTGCCGTAAGCAATAAAATGGCTCCTTTGAAAAAAAGTAGGGCATAATTGTTGTATACATGTATGTATTTATTGCTAGAATTACTCCCAAGACATGTTTTTCCATTCCCATGCAGAATTCAACTTTCCTACAATGACTTATAAATGGCAGAAAAACGACAAAACTTTCACACTCAGTCTTCTTGAAACACAATTTTGCACATTAATTGTTTACGACCTTTTGCCGGTCACACTTACGTTACATCCTTCTTCTGGGGACACTACGAACTATGGTTTTTTGTTCGATAAATTTCACGAGGAAGAAGCAGCCAAAAAAACCCCAAACAATTTCAAAGGTGTTTGTATTGTCACGCAAACACCTAAAAAAACTGAACAATTTCAATAGGTGTTCGGTTGAAACTGAAACCTAATAAACGAACAATTTCAAGGAGAGATGTTGGCGTAAATCCCAGGTACTTCCCGAACACCTAAAAAACCCATCGCTTCTTTCCAGACAACACATGAGTCATTTCTAGAGCGAATTGATGAAAAACTAACTGGTTCCCTGTTTTGTAAATCACATTTTTGCATTGTGAATGTGTACACCAATAAAAACAATTACGCACTACACAATTTGTGCAGTGTTAACACTATACTTACGTGAATCATTCTTGTCTTCAGTATTCATTTATTTTATACCTCCCATCATGTTATCAATTGTTTTTCATTTATTTTATTCAATCAACAACCTATTTTAACCCTTCTGTGACTGCAAGGGTCAAAATCAGTCAAAATGTTGATATACTTGTCAAGGTATTCTAAAGCACTTAAAAAGTCCAACACTGTCAAACCTTGTGTGTAGTAAGTACTTTTCCAGTCAAAAATGCCCCTGTGTGCACATTTGGGTCAACAGTCAAAACGGGCAATTGACTGATTTTGGCCTCTATATAGCTACTTGCCACTAAAGTGCAGCTATAGTAGGAGGGTTAATGAAGTAAATTACATCTAAACATCTTAAATGGAGTATCAATCTTTACAGTATGTGTAGCATGGCCATGGTCGAGCGGTTTAGTGCATCGGATTTGTGTTCTGATGGCTGAGTCGTCAGAATGTGGGTTCGAATCCCAACCGCGACCATGGTGCTTGTGTCCTTGAGCAAGATACTTTACCATAATTGCTTCTCTCCACCCAGGGGTAAATGGGTACCTGTGAGGGCAGAGTTGGTTGTTGTGGTTGATTAGCCATATATGTGCTGTAATGGCAGCAATTGAGCTGTATGCTCCCCAGGGAGCTGAGATGGTTTCAGGAATGATTTATGAGCCTGATGAGCAGGGCTAATAATATAATGCACCTTGAGCACCAGTTTGGTGGATACGTGCGCTATATAAGTCCACATTATTATTATTATTATTACATTTTCCTTCACATGTACTGCAGAATACACGGTACACGTGCATGCGTTCGTGTATGTTTTTTGTAAGAAAATATTGCCCAACGATTACAGCAAGGTTCCTGCTAATATGAGATTGTGTCAGTCCAGCAGACCTCATATTAATGAGTCGACTGTAAGTGTCTGCTGCCTGTCCTGCCCATGATAACAAACATCATCAACACACGTCTATTTCTACTGGATTTATGCCACAATAGCTAAAATCTGCTCATGTCACCCCTATGATCAAGAAGCCGAGGCTGGATAAGAAATCCTGAACAATTACATGCCAGTTTCAAATCTGCTGTTTATTTTCAAAATTGTTGAGAAAGTTGTGGCCAGCCCAATGCAAGACTACCTTGTGTCAAATAATAATCTACACAAACCAATGCAATCTGCATACCGGAAACACCACAGTACCAAAACTGTCCTTCTTTGCATATAAAATGACATCTTAGAAGCCATTGATGGGAGGAGATCGGTTGTATTAGTCAGTGCTACTTGATCTTTCTGTGGTATTTGAAACAACAGATCATCATATCCTCCTGCACTGCCTCAATGCAAATTTGGTATCACTGGAAAAAAATCCTATAGACCTTTATCATGGTGCAGCCATCTTGTTTGTTCTTCCATACAAATACATGTGACCAAACCGAGGCTGGATGGGGCTCCCTTCCATACAAATACATGTGACCAAACCAAGGCTGGATGGGGCTCCCTTCCATACAAATACATGTGACCGAATCCAAGACATGTGACCGAACCAAGGCTGGATGCTCATACAAATACATGTGACCGAACCAAGGCTGGATGGGGCTCCCTTCCATACAAATACATGTGACCAAACCAAGGCTGGATGGGGCTCCCTTCCATACAAATACATGTGACCAAACCAAGGCTGGATGGGGCTCCCTTCCATACAAATACATGTGACCAAACTGAGGCTGGATGGGGCTCCCTTTCATGAATTATGAACTGGCGTTATAATCGCTATTGTGTATTCAGGGGTCTGACAAAATGGCTGCAGGATCCCTGCCCTTGGTTTAGGGGTGCCTCAGTGATCAATGCTTAGTCCAGTACTATTTTATGCTGAGTATGCAATCTATTTCAGTGAAGCACATATGTTCATGGCTCCATCTGCCAGACTAAAGGCAAACGGAGATAAATGTTTTTTTCTGTAATAGTACCACGACTGTGGAACAGTCTTCCAATAACTCTCAAAACACAACCAACATAGCATCCTTAAAAGCTCAAACTTTTAAACAAATTTTCAGAACTAAGTGCAGTGAATAGTTTTTCAAGATACCAGCACTATACAATGTACATGTATAAGTTATTATATGTTAAGTAAAGATGTTAGGCTAATAAAAAACTAATGAGAATAATTCTTCTGTTGATAATTTCGTATCTTAGCATAATGTGATTTCTTCCTGGATTAATCAGTTATTACAGAATGGTCACAGTTGGTCTAATGGGCAAAAGATGTTCACTGTTAAATGTTTACCATGATGTACATGTGTACCACAGATGTACATGTTTACCATGATGTACATGTGTACCACAGATGTACATGTTTACCATGATGTACATGTGTACCACAGATGTACATGTTTACCATGATGTACATGTGTACCACAGATGTACATGTTTACCATGATGTACATGTGTACCACAGATGTACATGTTTACCATGATGTACATGTGTACCACAGATGTACATGTTTACCATGATGTACATGTGTACCACAGATGTACATGTTTACCATGATGTACATGTGTACCACAGATGTACATGTTTACCATGATGTACATGTGTACCACAGATGTACATGTTTACCATGATGTACATGTGTACCACAGATGTACATGTTTACCATGATGTACATGTACCACAGATGTACATGTTTACCATGATGTACATGTGTACCACAGATGTACATGTTTACCATGATGTACATGTGTACCACAGATGTACATGTTTACCATGATGTACATGTGTACCACAGATGTACATGTTTACCATGATGTACATGTGTACCACAGATGTACATGTTTACCATGATGTACATGTGTACCACAGATGTACATGTTTACCATGATGTACATGTGTACCACAGATGTACATGTTTACCATGATGTACATGTGTACCACAGATGTACATGTTTACCATGATGTACATGTGTACCACAGATGTACATGTTTACCATGATGTACATGTGTACCACAGATGTACATGTTTACCATGATGTACATGTGTACCACAGATGTACATGTTTACCATGATGTACATGTGTACCACAGATGTACATGTTTACCATGATGTACATGTGTACCACAGATGTACATGTTTACCATGATGTGTACCACAGATGTACATGTTTACCATGATGTACATGTGTACCACAGATGTACATGTTTACCATGATGTACATGTGTACCACAGATGTACATGTTTACCATGATGTACATGTGTACCACAGATGTACATGTTTACCATGATGTACATGTGTACCACAGATGTAGGCTATACCGTATTTAACGCATAAGGCCAACAAAAAAAAGTTGCCGGTTTCTGGTTTCTGAAATGATGTCCAATTGCAGCCAAAATTGCTGGATCGATTGGAATTATGTCGTGATGTGTTTTAAAAAACTTTTTCACATAGGGGTATGAACGTTAGCCTGATTTGTGAGGCCTCTCTTAGCCACCATACTTTGTACATGGGGTATTTTGGTCTGGTTCCAATAACCACATGTATACACTGTACATGTATTTTTCACTGTTTGGCAAAAAAAAGAAAAAAAAAGAAAAAAGATTACCAAAAAAAAAAAAAGCGTGTCACCACACCGATTTTTGAAGCCGACCTATGACCAGAAACCGGAGATTTCTTTTTGGGCCTAACCTTATGAAAAAATAATGATCTGTAAAGTGCCATTAACTGAGGGCTGTGATGGGCTCTATCTAGCAAATAGCCCAGGGAAGTGTGCTTGATAACTACAATTTATTGTAACATTACATTGTACCAGTGTTCCTTAGTCAAGGCCAGTTGGGGAACAGAAAGGGGAGACTTTGTAAGACTGAGTTTTGCAGTATTGGGCCAAACTTAAAGTTAGGCCAATAACATGTATGTAATGCAACCAATTGGGAGCCAACAAAACAGGCACATGATTTGATGAAGAGGTATGTTTTTTTTTTCTTTTAATAGGCTAGAATCTATTTTGATGAAAGATGCTAGGGAAATAAAATTCAAGTGAAGTCTTTTGCATAATTTGGCAGCCATAGCCATACCACAAAACATGTTTCGCTGTTGGTCATTGGTTGAGCATTCTCATAGGTTCTTTCATGTTGAATGTTCAGACCAAACATTACCAAATTTTTTTGACCTGGAGATCGACTCTGGTGATTTTGTATGTTGAAGAATAACTCTCTGGGGGTTTCTCCAGAATGTCTTTCTTTTCTCAATTTTATTTTCACCGTGACATTTTTGCGCAATGCAAATAACACTGTAAGAACACTCAATTTAATGGAGTGCCATGACCAAGCGGTTTAGTGCATCTGATTTGTGTTCTGATGGCTGAGTCATCAGAATGTGGGTTCGAATCCTGGCTGCAACCATGATGCTTGTGTGTCCTTGAGCAAGTCACTTTACCATTATTGCTTCTCTCCTGTGAGGGCAGAGTTGGTTGTTGTGTTTGATTAGCCTATGCACCGAAATGGCAGCAATTGAGCTGAGATGTTTTCAGGAATGATTTATGAGCCTGATGAGCAGGAATAATGATGTACAGCGCCTTGATCTAGTTGCTAGGATATGTGCGCTTTATAAGAATCGTGTAATTATTTAATTGAGTTAATAGTCAGTGGAGGCCATTTCACAGTGCAGTCGGTAAACATTGTTGGCTTAACTTAATCACATTGCCCACTTCTCAAAACATTTTCAAATTGTAGGCAAAATGGTATAGGTATAATGGTACGGTTATATTGAATTTCAGTAATTATTGAATAGCATAGACATTTGTTCCATCAGTTTAAAAATTACAGGTAAATTAAAAAATATTGAAATGTTTGTAAAATAATATGCATACTATATTATGTGTCATTTATATGAATGAGTAATCATTCGGAAAGCACTGACTATGCAGTGCTATTGGCATATTCTTTAAAATATAGACCATTTCACAACTTCATGTCATTTTTCAAAAATAGTTTTTTGGTCCTGTAAGATGTTTTGAATAATGGTATACATCTTCAAGTACACAACAATGCACATATAAGGATAGTTTAGGGAGACATCGACTTGCCTCGATCATTTTAGGATGTATAGTACTAATCAGATCTTTATTCCTCAGTAGTACAGGCAAAGGAAAAGAAGTGTTGTCATTTTCCTGCAGTGAAGACCAACTGATAGACTATAAAATAAAAGTGAAAGAAACCACACAAAACGCCCCACAAAAAACTAACACCAAAATGCACAGCATTGACAGAAACTCAAGACAAATATTGCCTTGTATTTTTGATCACCCGAATATATGTGACGTGTTCTCCCGAAATCAGACACTTTTGGGCAGGTTATTGAATTGAATTATCAAAATTGAGTTAGTTATTGATTATGAAAGTAGAGATCCTCAGCTTTACAATGATACCTTTAAAAAAAAAAAAAACTGGACTCCCCAAAGCGGAGTTACGTAACTTTTAGGTTTGTCTTTACGAAAATTACAAACGGAGATAATCGACTTTAAAGTTACAAGTTTCATTTGGTATGTTTTAAGTAATTAACTTCTTACAAAGATACTTCTGTTCCCCTAGCAACAGGCATGTCAACAGATTAATATTGCCTTAAATTGCTTTATTAACCCTAACCCCCCTAGGTATTCTGGCTAGGAACCTTCCTGAATCCTCCAAAATCCATCAGTGCACTTTTGGAAACATGCCCTTATCTTCAAAATGCACCATGCATTTTTGTTGGTCTTTCATATTCAGCACTTATGGCCTGTACTTCTTGCCAGGTAGTAATTTTGCCCCATTTGAAGAGGTGAAAGTACCAGTTTCCAACAGTGCTGAATTTCCCCCAAAAAGTGCCTCTTGGAGGATTTTGCAGGATTTGAGGTAGATAGGGTTAAGGGTTACCTATTAATGAAATGACTTGCTGAGGAAAACATTTTTTTTTTTTTTGCCCGTTTCTCAGTTCCGAGCTCTGCCCAAAAGTGTCTGATTTCGGGAGAACACGTCACATATGTGCAGTCTCTCATACCTTACATCTGCAAAATAATCATTTCAGTAGGTTTTGTTAAGAAGATACCATTCGATGAACATCGCAGTTTTGAACGTCATTATTGACGGACTTTCAATGACGTTCGAGAATATTGACGGAATTTACATGACGTTCGAGAATTTTTGTTCCCTTCGCACAATTCACTTGATAGCGGTTGCTCCACGTTCTGGCTTGTCTGAAGGATGTTACAGGTGTTGTTTATTTTCAAAAGTGGCGTCTGGATAGAAGTCTGTAATTACACATTTCCCACAAAAAAATTCGGCAAAATAGCGATTTTTTTTTTACACATTCGTAAACCTGTCTTGCCATTTGCGAAGTCCGTCAGTTTCTCTTATTTTTTTAAAAAACCTAGCGAGTAGCGATATTGCTATTAAACGATTGTAATCATATATTTTGTAGGTTTTGAATTAACGTGTTTTTAAACACATTTTTAAAGAATGGAAATAAAGGCATCAATTTGACGGAATTAGAATGACGTTCGTGAATATGTCACCGACACAACGCGTACACTGCGAACAGTCCGGGCACCTGCATTGACTTTGTAAATGATACCACGTGTTTAGGCTCGTCCGCGAGATGTTTCAAGTAATAAATCGACCACGAACGTCATGCTAATTCTCTCAACTGATAGCCAAAACCAGTACCTTGAAAGAGACTTCTTCAGATAGTCTGAAAAACGATATTCTGCAACTTGTGATGGTGATGATGATGATGATGATGGTGGTGATGGTGGTGATGGTGGTGATGGTGGGGATGGGGATGGGGATGGGGATGACGCCACAACGGGGGTGAAATTGAGAGTGTAAGGTATTCACAAACGTCATACTACATGTAAAACACGCTGCAATTCTCGCGCGTATTATTATTATTAATATAATACCCTTTTTGGGGGGGGGGGGGGTGAACCCCCCTTGGATCCCAATATTTAACGTGTCCAAAGAAACAAACACACACACACACACAAACTATGGGGATGAAAAGGATGGTGATGATGACGATTTTCAAACGTAAATCAACAATAACGCATGAAAAGTGAAATCTTTAAATCTCTTTTGAACTGCCGGTATGCATAAAATTCATTTGACAGAAAAAAATAATCTTATGAAAAGGGTTTCATTCCTGCAGTGCCCGCTGAAAGGTACAATTTGTTGTTATCCTCATCAAGTCCGTTAAATTCCTAAATTCGTATGTATGAAATACCTCTGCTGAGGTTGGTAAGTAAATATATAATGACTGACAAAGATGCTTGTTTTAGTTTGAAAAGAAATTGATGGTAAGGGATGTGAACCAGTTAAATTTCTAGATGATACACAAAATTTAATGTCAATCTCTTCTAGAAAATTCAGCTCCGGGTTTTATTTCTAATCATCGGTTAAATGCATCAATTGTTGATCCTACTTCCAATTATAGTCCACTTGGGATTAACGTGACAAATAGTCATCCCTGCTCTGCCATGACATGTCGTCTTCATGGTTCTCCCAGGATTTTTCAAAACTGTGGGGTTTTATTTTTGGCTATTAAATATGCGAGCGCGTAGCGCAAAGCCCTTCACAGCGTGGGGTCCGGGGCCCGCTGAAAAGTTTTAGATGCTCTCTAGTGTATATTCTGGTGCATTTTAGGAGATTCCAGGTTTTAGAAATTATTTTCAGTCGTGCATTTTTCCCACACTCTAATTTACCAGAAAGCCTCATTAGTCAGTGACCACTATTTTACATTTTCTGCACAAATCTTTAAACTGACACATGTAGTTTTAAATCAGTTATCAATTTTATTTAAACCTTACTGTGAAAGTTATATAAGATATAAAATTAAAAAAATCATATAATAATATAAATCATATAATATTAATAATCATAATATAAATCATATAAAAATCATATAATGAGGCCTTGCATGGTGGAGTATCCATTTAATACCATCCATTTAATAACCGCCGGCCATTTTGAAATAAGTTGCTTCCGTTTTTTTTTGCTTTTTGCCCGTTTTTTTAAAGAATTATTTATGTTATTTAGCAGCTATATTCCGAGCAATCGAGCCAACAAGTTATATATCCATCACCAGACGCCGCCACTATCACAGCTTAGTGCATGCTATGCAAGCAGTCACGTCTCGATCACGGTCAGCCGACCCTTTGCGGGCATCAACTTCGTTCAATCCATGTATTTACACATCAGCCATTATTTCCCGTTATATCCCATAAACAAGAATTGTCGACACAAAGTTTTGAAAGGGAATTCCCCAGCATGTGACATGTACATCTGTACATGTATAATTTGCACAAACGTACATACATAGTGTCAGTCCGTCGTCCGTGCAGTCAGCTGTAGACTGTGTGTGCAATGCAGACATTGTGCACGTGACTTATGGTTATCAGGACCAGTATCACGTGCCATTTCCGCACGTCGCGATTGGATAAATTTGCATAGTACCATTTTATATATTTTTTATTGGCTGTTTGATCGAGTGTTATGAATATGTTCATTATGTTGCATATTCGTGATTTTTAGGGTCGTGATTTCACTGGTGCCCGTCTTTGGAAAAGAAGAGCCTTTCTAATCTGGGAAAAGGAATCAGTTTCCTAGCTAAGTGAATTGTATAAATATGGCGGCGATACGCGACGAGTAGTATTGTCTGTCAAAATGACGTTCGATCGTTCTGTCCGTCAATCCATTACTGACGTTCCATCACGCATCTGTCAAATAAATGATGTATGAAACATTTTCTGTCATAAAATGACGTACTACTAGTACGTCATTTACTAGACTAATCTTTAGTTGCTGCATCACATTTTGCTTGCATACTGCAGACGCGTTTGCTTATGTTTCAAGTAGTTAAATTTCGTGGGAAAACAATTTCGTCGTTTCTCATCGCAGATACGATTTAAGTTGTCCGCTGGGTTTCGAACATCAGTACGTACGTCATTTATTTGACAGATTTCTTTCCGACAAACCTATCATAAATAAGGACATTCATGGAGGCTTGAAATTATGGTGTGAATTTGTTAATGTTGCCACGGCAAGAGAACACTGCATGGGCGGATCCAGAACGTTTTTTAGGGGCTGAGAATCAAAAACAATTATTTTTCAGTACTACAAAAATTACAATGAAATAATCAAAGGGAGAGAAAAACAAAGCACACTGGGAATGGGAGTACGTTCTCCTCTCCCCTCCCCTCCCCCTTTCTCTCTTTTTTAATTTTTTTTTTAACGATTGGGGGGGGGGGGGGGCTACAGCCCCATTAGCCCCCCCTGGATCCGCCAATGCGCTGGAGGGAATTAGGCTAGTGTCGAAGGTCAACTCACAGGCGGATCACAAATTTCTCGAACGTCATTCTTTGACTTTGACGGAAATTTCAGACAGCTGTTTACGGTAATTGTTGAGTAGCTTTCACAGTCATTAAGATTATATTAAAGCGATGTTTATTTAGCTTGTTTATACCACAACTTTTTCGACTGAATGTTTGATACTCTGGTTATCACGTGGCTTGTTATTTTTGACGGAAATAAATGACGTTCGCAACTTTAGGCAACTTGTTCAATTTATATTGGGATCGATTGTACATTTTTGTTTCCATGTGAGAGTATTTGTAAACAACCTCTAATGTCTGCGCATGCTGAAGAAAAGAAACTATGCTGTGTTAATGTAATTTTACTTCATCATAATTGGCCTAAATCCACCAGGTTGTTGAAGTCCGTCAAAAATGCTGACGTTCGAGACTCTCAATCTGGAATTTTGTTGTTGAATGGCTCCAGTGGTCAGTGTTATGCATGATAACATGTGTGGCAGCTCTTATATTACACAATGTTAATAAACTACACAGCCATTACTAAAGAAAATATTAAGCTTTGAACTTCATGCTTACAAATAGGCACATTCTTCAATTAATAGCCCATTACACATGTCGGTGTTGGGAAAAATTAAATCAATTATTTATCACCCGACGCAAGAATTTTATCAACCTATAATCATTATTACTGTTTATGAAATAGTTGACTGGACATACTGAGATATGAAACCAAATAATTATGACATTTAAATCCAGTGATGGTTGAAATACTTGTTTATTTTCTAGGTTGATGGAAAGCTTCTTTGTTGGTTATGTACACTATCATACAAGAGAGTCCTTCAAAAAGCCAAGAAGCGTAAATATGAACTTGTTAGTAGCCACCATCGTTCCTCGCAGCCAACTAAGGAAACAAGTGAAGTGGATTCTAGTAAACCAGATGATAAGGTGGACAAAGTTACAAGTAGGTTAGTACAATTGTTTTTTGATATTAAGAGAAAATCAATCTATGGATACAATGAACAACTCAAGCCTATCAGTCAAATATTACAGTTAGACCAATATGGGAATCCCTTACATGTATCTATACATGTAAATCATGTAAGTCTCAAGACTGCTTGTCATTTATCAAAGAAACACCTGGAAAGACCATGGAGTCTACCTGGGCCTAACCTTGCCAGTACAGCATACTGGTTTGGTTGCCAGACACCAAGATAAAAATTAAATACGTACATCAGTCATCAGTTTGTATTTACTGCTGGAAATGTGTACATGTTCTGTATGGATTGGGATTGGTTTACACATGAATAAGAAGGGTTATGTTCACACAATGACTTCAGACGCTTTTTGGATGCTTATTTTCTTGTGCATTGTATTTTACATACATGTAGTACATGTTTCCCTCCCTAGACACTAGATGGCAGCAACATGACACTAGAAATCAAGTTCCTAAAACAAAAGATTGAGCATAATACATGTATTTGAGAGGTTTATGTTGTAGGGCTAATGCATGATTTCAGCAGTCATTAACCCTAACCACCCCAAATCCTCCAAAATCCTCCAAGGGGCACTTTTTTGAAAAATTCAGCACTGAAACTGATACTGATACTTTCACCTGTTCAAATGGGGCAAAATTACTACCTGGCAAGAAGTACAGGCCATTCGTGCTGAATATGAAAGATCAATGAAAATGCACGGTGCATTTTGAAGATAAGGGCATGTTTCCAAAAGTGTACTGATGGATTTTGGAGGATTCAGGAAGATTCCTAGCCAGAATACCTTGGGGGTTAGGATTAATTGTAGGATCAAAGGAGTTTATCAGTCTTACATGTACATGTATACATAGGCGGATCCAGGATTTTTCAAAAGGGGGGGTCCAACCAGTGGCGTAGCTGTGATTTTTTTCCAGGGTGGCAAGTGCTCTCAAAATTTCCGACTTAGGGGGATAGAGACCTTACGACCAGGCTCAAGGAACACAAGGCCCACGGCCGCAGAGGGGAATGTGACAAATCTGCGATCATCAAACACTCCACCGATTTGGACCATATCATTGACTGGCAGAATGCAAAGATCATAGCCCCGGAAAAGCACTGGTACACCCGTCGTATCAGAGAGGCTATTGAGATTCATAAACATGACACTGTCCCCCAGGACATCGGCTATTTCATCAGCAACATTTGGCATTCAATCCTACCATCCACCAACACCCACACCCCACTGTCAACTGATACGCCTCAGCGAGCAGGCAACTCACACACAGCAGGAAACACACACAACAAGAACAATGCCACGGTGGCAACCAATCACAACACATCACACAACAGTAGCACCAATCGGAACACTTCCCATTCTACACATAATCCCAGCAAATACTACTTAAGGAGTTGCATCGGCAAACCTCTTCATTCTCCTGAAGAAGATTAGAGCAGGCTAATCGAAACGTTGAGAATAACCCGTGAAGTCCCCATGGTTCTCCCTGAACCATATTTCTCACTTAGCGACAGTAGAGAAAACGAGCGTTCCCGAAATTGGTTCTCCCTTGAACCTTTCTCACTTAACGAAGGTTGAGATACGAGTTGCACGATACGGTTCTTTTCAGAACCTGTACCTCAGCTTCACGTTAGTTGAGATAAACACATGGTGTTACCGCAAACCGAAACGATATCGATATTCCACCATGCAAAGCCTCAAAACTTATATTAGGGGGATAGATCAATAATGCCCCCCTAAAAACTCCTCGGAAACACCACTTATGGTAAGATTTTTCCCTCTGCAACATTATTTTTTCGTAACTATTTTTTTTTTCATGAAATAAAAATGGTATGGCAGGGACGGATCTAGGAATTTTTACAGGGGGAAAGGGGAATCAGGCCTTATGTCCGATTGTTGTGGACATATAGGTAATGCAGCACATTCATAGGCGGATCTTGGATTTTTTTAAATGGGGTCCAACCAGGGACACATATATTTTGTTACAGATGGGATGAATTTCCGTGTGAGTTCCCTTCCCCAAAAACAAATCCTGGAGTGCCAGTGGTCTAGCCCCAAAAATATTGGCTCGTACCGCGCCTGCTACCGACAAACCCAACCTTCGATGTTCCCTTGCCTGCACGAAGCCGAACCCTTAAATATGCCGTCAATGATTATCTTGCCGGTTATGTGGCAAGGAATACTATCCAGTCGTTGGGGGTATTCCGAGGACTGAAGAGCTTTAGTCCAGCTCTCAAACGAAATGGGTGCCCTCAATTCAAACTTTCATCTAATTCACCTATAGGTATTCTGCCGGTAACATCCGCATTACTCACGCAGAGGGGCTGTTTTATGAAATCACACTCATGCAGCGCCCTCAGGAAGGTTTTCATGGGTTCTACATTGTCATGGATAGAATGTCTGGCGATGAGAGTTTTCCTTTTCATAGTGGCTTTAAGACGATGGTTTATAAGAGAAGGGAAAGTTGTTTGAAAACATCCTTCTTTGGTTTTTTCGACAAATGTTTGACAGACCTTATCAAGATTGATGGTCATGTCATGATTAAGATTGAGAAGAGTTAACCCAGCGAGACGATCCTGACCCATTCTGTTGCGAAGGTAGGTCTTCACTCTTCGAAGGCAGGAAAAAGAACGTTCTGCTTCACAGCTCCCAACAGGCAGAATGCAACCAATTCGAAGGAGAGTGCTAATGTTTGGAAATACATCCTCATCAGCATGCAGGAGACATTCAAGGAGGCTTGATGGAGGTTGCTTCTCCCTTTCCCATAAGCGTTTCCACTCCTTCACCTCTGCTCTCAATGATGATGGTTGTGGCAGATCTGCTTCCCAAAACATCAGCTTTTCCAAAACATTATTCAAATTGGAACTTGCAAAAGCAGATGGGAGAAGATCCAAATGGCTGCACCCTGTCTGCTCTGTGGACTGAATCTGCTCCTGAACTCTGCAGAAAGATGATCTAGGAATGGTATGGCACAGTTCCTCAGGAAGTACTCTTTTGGACAACTGCTGGGGGCATTAGGTCTATGGGACTGGTTTCCTGTCCTTGGGGCTCTCGGGCCAACAGAGTCGACCCGACAAGGTGGGATAAACGGGTGGCATCAGCAAACCATATTTCAAACTCCTCCTCAACCTCTTCTCTGAGAGCAGCCACCACGATCTACCGTGTCACCGATCATTCTGATGCGCATGGAAAATATCTAAATCCCTCTTTTGCAATTTTAATGAAATGGGTTTGATGGTCTCCATGGCATTTTTTGCAACAATGAAAGACACAAGTGTCTGTGACGATGTCAGGCTGGATAGAAGTCCTTGCGCTTTAATCCTCGTCTCCTGGTCCCATCCGCCCACCCAGCTATCCTTGTAGATATCAGGATATGTAGTCGGATCCAGGATGGCATGCTCATGCACACACATACGAACTCATACATTTCGTAGAATGTTTCATAGCAAGTGTGCCTTTCCACCCATCTGGTCTTACACATTCCAACTAATTTTTTCTTCTTCACATCGGTGGCCAAATTATTCAACACTCGTTCCAGAAATCGTTGACGTTTGGGTGATGCATTGAAAAACAGAAATGCAGAATTCAATGTATCTATCATATTCCGGATTACTGGCAGCTTGCATGCACCTGCTATGCTGAGATTGAGAATGTGGCTGTTGCAATGAATATATATTGCACGTGGGGATAGTTCCTTAATTTTCGCTTGTGTTCCGACTTTAGCAGACGACATACAGGCAGCACCATCATAGCTCTGTCCACGAACTCTCCCTACATCAAGATTTCGTCGCTTCAAACTCTCAACAATAGCACTGGCTATGGCTCCTCCTGTAGCTCTCTCAAGGTGTACAAAGTCAAAGAAAAACTCATCGATCTTGCCATTTTCGAACATCCTGATACAAATAGACAGAATCTCTTGGTTTGCGTGGGAGTCAGTAACTTCATCTGCAATGATAGAAAAAAATGCACCTTCCTTGTGCAGGCTTTGTACATTTTCCTGTATGACATAGTCCCCCAACACATTGATAATATCATTTTGGATAGTTTTGGATGTGTATTGGACATTTCTGTTGCCTCTATCCAAGTGTTCACGAAGGATGTCATCTCTATTTGCCATCATCTCCATAATCGCTTGGAAGTTTCCTTTGTTGGACTCAGTATTGGTGTTATCATCTCTGTGGCCTTGAAGAGGAATATTCTGTTTTCCGCACAGAATGACAGCTTCAATGACACTTTTGAGGATATGAATATTCCTGTCATACATTTTCTTCTTTGATTTGTTAATTAGATGTGGCAGTGAACTTTCTGGAGTTTTAACACACCTCAAGAGCAACAACCCATGTTGAACCGAATCTTTGTGGTATTTGAGGTTTTGATGCACTTCTAAAGCGCCATCCTTCCCAGTTGCCTTTACTAGATTCACAAAAGGTTTTGTGACCAGTGTCCCGGTGAATTTTCGTTTGTCATTACAGGCTGACATCATAACACAGTACTTGCATAGACCGCCATTAACAGCAGGACTGTATACCAACCAGCCATACTTCTGAAGCCAAGACCGTTGAAAGGTTAGGACCTTCTTCTGTTTGTTCTTTCCTAAGCGATGGTTTGTGTAACAAAGGACTTGAAGTTTATGTCAGGTGAAAAATGGTTTGACAAATATTGTGATGTTTCCCAGTTTGAAAGGTTCTTTCTGATAACGTGGCCTTTCAGAATAGTACCAACATCATAAGGTATACTTGATAGAGAATTTGTATCATCATCATGGATGGATACATCAGGTGTGGGACGGTTTCCAGGAGCTCGACATCGTCATGGATGGAGACATCTGGGAAATGGGGTTTCTAGGAGCTCGACATCGTCATGGATGGAGACATCTGGCGAAGAGGGGTTTCCAGGGAGCTCGACATCGTCTTGGATGGAGACATCTGGCAAAGGGGTTTCAGGAGCTCGACATCGTCATGGATGGAGACATATGGCGAAGAGGGGTTTCCAGGGAGCTCGACATCGTCATGGATGGAGACATCTGGCGAAGAGGGGTTTCCAGGGAGCTCGACATCGTCTTGGATGGAGACATCTGGCAAAGAGGGGTTTCCAGGGAGCTCGACATCGTCATGCATGGAGACATCTGGCGAAGAGGGGTTTCCAGGGAGCTCGACATCGTCATGGATGGAGACATCTGGCGAAGAGGGGTTTCCAGGGAGCTCGACATCGTCATGGATGCTATGACCTGTAGAAAATTCAACCGATTCGACTTCCATTCATCAGTAACGATGTTCACAGTATGATATTTCACTAGACGTTTACGAAGTCACGCTTGTCCAACCTGAAATTTACGTATATCGACATTACGAAGCACGTCGCATCATTTGCACGCGGTAGAGACTAGTGGCATCAGCTCACTGTGCAGGCGCAAACAACCAATCATAACGGGGGATTCCCCGGTCTTTTCCCTGACGTCATAAATAAATGCTAATTAGTGTATTTGTTTGTACCGCTACAAACTGAGATTTATTTTATAATATCGTACGATGTTTTAATTGATCTATAGACTAAAGTCCTCAAAATAGTGGCAAATAACTCAAAGAAATGAAGAATACATGAACTTTTTTCAACTTTTATTACTGTTTAATGAAATATTCACACAATTTTTGTGCCGGTCGGTAAGACATCAATTTATGTTTGGTGCCGGTCGGCCAGCGGGAGTGCCGGTTAGACCCGACCGGCGCCGACCGGCGTAGCTACAACCCTGGGTGTTCTCCAATGTGACCAAGAAGCAGTTGTGTAGTGGTACGAGTACAGGTTCCTGCCAGAATTTTGTTCACAAGATATCCCTGATTTGTGCTTTTCTCCAGGCTTGTCACTATATGAATGTCACGATTTAACATTCTGGCCATCCCTTGGACTGCAACTGCATCCACCCAAGTGCCACACTTGCCCATTTTTGACAGATATTTAAATGTGGAATGCTCTTTCAGAGGGTCCTTTACATCCTGGAGAAAAAAAACGAGCATTTATTAATGAATATTTCATCATCACCATTCATTTGCCAAAATACACATAAGTTGCTTAGAAACCTTGTCAATAGACGGATTTAATGAAAATTTAATACCCAAAGAGCTATTGAGTATAACAAGTTTGTCATCAGTGTATTTTTGTTAAACTTAAAGGTGACTCATTGAAACATTCATGGACAGCACTCACCAAGCTCTTTAGATAGCGCACAAGCTCAGCCCTGAGCTGTGCTGCACTACTTGGAGGCAACCCAAGTCTCTCTAACTGGTCGGAAACACAATGGAAGAAACAGTTTCCATCACCTGGCACATTTTTCCGGATTTCCAATTTCAGAGTGGCAATGTTTTGTATCAGGCGGTCGAAAAATGTTTGCTTGTGAATGTGTAATTCTTGTGTGGACGTTGAAGGGCTGGAGTCTGAAACGCAATTAGAACCAAATGTTAAATGTTCCAGCATCACCATCGTCATCACCAGTTCATCACCATATTCATAACAATTGTAATTACAGAGTTATAGGCCTGCATCTTACCATTTTCTTTCTCTGTGCCGTAAATCTTTGTTGTTTTGGGGGCAACAAAGTTTAAAAATGTCTGTCCAGGTGTCATAACATCAAGTCTGCGCCTCTTTTTGGGTCTCATTCTGGGGGGGGGGGGGGGGGCCACACACAAAAACACTTTTATTTTCATGCAGAACACCCATTTCAGAACGTTTTAAGAAGATCTACAGATAATATGAGAAGTTCTGTAACATATTTTATTGAATTTATTTGAACTAAATACAAATTTGACCAGGAGTTACTTTAGTGTGGGTTAGCCCATTACTGCAGTTTCCTTAAATAAAATATTTATTAATGCATCAGGTAAAATCAAAATCACAATGAAAATTGGCCAGGGGTTAGCCTAGGGGCAGTTAACCCAAAACTACAGTTTGCATAATAAGATATTTATCATATCTTACTTTATTATAGTTGTGTTTCCTATATTACATTTGAAAAAACATTTGGGTGGGTAGGTTGGTAAAATCTTCTTTTTTGCTCTAAATTGTTTTTGCCAAAATATTAGGGTGGGATGATTAGGAAAATTATTAGGGTGGGTCAATTATTTTTATTTTTTAGTGGCGCACTCATTTGTAACAGTTAATTCAGATTTAATACAGTACATGTTAATACTACCTATCAGCACTGATAGGCTGACAAATAATAACGCGATCTCTGATTGGTCAAGGGGAGCACGTGCCACGATGTTGTTCACAGCCCATGCTACACTGCACGGATCCTGCACACGAGGAACCGCAAGACTGCGTAAAACCGTGTAGTTGGTGATCAAACTGCACTGTGTACATGTAGAGTTACTTGCAAAAAAGCTAACGTGACTTAAGATTTCATAAAATATTTAGTTCTCAATGATAGCCCACAAAAGTCCATTTTCTGGGGGTCTTTCAGATGGACGTACAACTGCCTAATAACAAATTTCCAAAATCCGAGATCGTAAAATTATTAACATTCAATAGGCCTACTGTATAGCCTACCTTGATCTTTTAGGAGTGGGGAAACTTCTCTGTCCTGTCTGTGCCTAGCTCTCGAGGCCTCGTGCATGCTAGGAGTTGATGTCTCATGTACATGTACATGGCCATGCACAGTAATATATGTACGCATAAACCTGATTGGCCAATAGTAAAATAAAAGTCCGCCAACCAATAGCAACTTAGCTTCCAAAAGTTATCGGGACGATTGCCATTGCTTTGGTCTACGACACGACCGGAAGAGCGTTTACATGCGTTGGTCGTACTCTGCGCCCGTACACACTACGCACAAGTTCGATTGTCCCAGTTATTACAATGTATTACATGTATTGAGGTTTGCGCACTTTGCGGTAAGCTTTGTACTAGAACGAAACTTTCCCAAAGTCCACAGAGACGCAGTTAGAATTTTGTTTAATGTTTTTTAACTTCTTGTGCATGTGCGTGCGTGAGTACTTTATCCGTTGTATTTTCGTAGGCTTTAGATTTTTTCGTAGGAGGCCCCCTTAGGTCATGCCTCCCCCCCCCCCAAAAAAAAAAAAAAAAAACATCGGAAAACACCCATAACAAAATCCCCCCACGAATAAAAATAAAAATAAAAATATTTTTTTTTAATTAAAAAAAAAAAAAAAAAAAACGCCAAAAAAGGGGGTCCGGACCCCCTGGACCCCCCCCCCTGGATCCGCCTATGCATGTATATCATTCAGGTGTCATGGTCTATTGATATAGTACAGCGATAAAGAAAATACACATTTAATGAATGCATACATTGTACAAGTATACATTTTATATGATTTTTATATGTAAGAGATTTATGGGTTTGTAAATTAGCTGTCAAACTGTTTGAATCACACTGGTTGCCACAGAACACAAGTCTGATGCACTAGACCGCTCGGCCATGGCACTTTGATGAAAATCCCTAATAAGATTAGTTGTACTCCCAGCATGCAGATTGAAACAAAACAACTGCTTGATTTTACCAACATGTGCTATTGTCATTGGGATCTAGTGGCTATAGGATGGCTTATTAAATCAGGGGGTTGCTCTTAATGTTTTTTCACTAGCCGCCTGGACCAGTAAGTTTGACTTTTAGCTACATGTATTCCACATGATTTTCACTGGTCCACATGTTTTTTAAGTGCATTTTATAAGGTTCTGCACAATTGTCTGTATTTTCGATGGAGAACAAAGAGTCAGAACCTTTTCATTATCGATAATTCCTTTTTTATGAGAGAATATTTCTTTAAATTTCACAATGGTAATATACATGTATGTGTAAATATAAAAGAAAAAGCATCCAGTGCCGTCTTTGTAATTTTTACAAGCCTGCCTAGGAAAGAAGTTTTGACTCGCCTGCCACCATTTTAACTGGCATTTTGCTAGTGGACTACAGACAAATTCAAACCCTGATGTAGTACTTGAGTACAAATAGATTTATTTAAATCCTTTAAGACCAGTGTGACCTTTTTCCTTGTACTAGGTCTGCATCAAATGAGATTGAAAGTAAGAGAGTGAAATCTGATTACTCAAGTAATGGAATTTTGCCTTCATCAATGTGAGTATTCAACATACCTCCAAACTTGTTGTACATGTATTATGCCATTCAAGGTCATGTACACCAGGCCGGTTCAGATTTCACATTTTTCAATTTTTGTAACCTATTTTTCGTTTCCCATGGTTTTGCACCTGAAGATTTCAAAAGTCATCCGTTTTTTCTGATGGGTCATTCTATGCGAAGCATCACTGCTGAAGAAAATATAAGCCCCTTTGAAAATCATAGTAACCTATCTATAACCCTATCAAGCCAGTTTTTTTTTTTCGTTCTCAGACCTGTATTCTTCAGCCGTTTTTCACTTCATAGGCATGTTCGATTTGGGGGCACTAACCATTTGTTTGTAATTTTTCCCCATTTTTGGTCGAAAAATAGTATTTTTTTCCATAACTTCCTAAATTTTTATCCGTTAACCGTGATATTTGGCACAAATGATTTTTAAAGATTTTGACCCAGTACACTAAAGCAAGATATAATAACATCCATGGTACTATTGATGACATAAATTTATATATTCATCAAAAAAAAATCTGGTTTTGGGTACAAAAGTTACTGCATTTAAACATAATGGTGGCCATATTGGATTCTCAGAATGCATTGGAAGTGGTCACATGACGCAGTATTGTCCAGTTCAGAGTTTGAAAGTTAACATCAAACCCCAAAACACATTAATTATCTTACAATATCAAAAATCTAGTATTTTTAACAAAACAGTTGAAATTCAATTGAACCTGTTCAAAATAAATTGTTGCCATGGCAACCATGAACACCCATTATTGTTGATTTTGCCTGAGGGGGTTCCAAAGAATAGTTAGGAAAAGTCAGAAAATTTCAGAGTGATTGAACAAAGCGTTATATTATTATATTATTGCAAATATTTAAAAAAATGTCATAGGGGCCAATTCCAGCATGACAGATGGGACAATACATACATGTAGCTCTTTTTCAACCCAGAAGTTTATCTACTGATATCTTGTAGGAGATAAACCTAAATGATACACCTCATGTTCAAGTATAATATACTCATACAATAATTCAAAATTAAATGAAAACTTTGAAACATAATTATTTACTAATTACACAGGAGCTTTATTAGTCCAGCGTGACAGAAGTGACATGTTTTTTTACATCACATTTTCATGCAACTTAGATAACTGCAAAAAGCTATCTGTTCTCATGTGAATTATTATTTTTGTTTACATTATGTACAAAAGAGACAGTTGTGTTAAAACATAAACATAAAATGTATTATGACAGACCAGACAATAAATTGTGACAGACGGGACAATAAATTGTATCTCAAACTTATTGCAAGTAATTCTGGCCAAGTTTTATAACAAAAATTATCATAATTAGTTCAGGGTGCTTTGAACATATCTGCTTCAACTCTGAAATAAGGTTTGAAGTTTGTTGAGATTCTTAGAATTCATTAAAATGGATACTGTCCTGACGACCTCAATTATGCCTGTTTTGCCATACCATACTGCATCCCAATCAGGCTAAAATCTGACTTGCTGACACCTTCAAGCATCTTATCTGCTAACTTCCATTTTTATTTTCTATGATCAACCCATGGTATTTCTTACCCTCACAATCCTCTGTAACACAATTGAAGATGTATGCAAATCAGACAAATGAATGTACTCCAACTGTGATGGGCTCGTGAAATAAGAACATAAAAAAAAATTCACCGAAGAAAAATATTTTATGTAAACTCTTCCAGGACAAAACATAAACATTTGTGAAAGATGTGCAGCCTTTAATATTTCAGTGTTGTATTAATATGAATGGATTTGGAGATATAATTTATTAAAATAGACACAAAGTAGGCCCCTACACAAGAATCAGTTTACACGTTTTCATTCACGGTGCCACGCTTATACAGTAAAGTTCCAAAGGACCCCAAATATTAATTACTTAAAAATCTTGATTTTTTTTGCCCTTTCAATCAATATGAGATTTGTACAGAAACAAGGAATTTGAATTTTAATCTGTAATGCTGCTTATAAAAAATATTCAAACATGGCACGGGTAAAAAAAATTGTTCTTAAAAGCTTGATTTGTCGAGTGCTACTTGATTTTTCATTGTGATAGTCAATTGAAGGTGCTATACTATTTTTGATGAAATAAATACAGGAAGTTTGGGGAGTCGTAAATGATGACGGGCTTCATGGCTTTTCCCATTTGTTGGTTTATGTCAAAGAAAAACTTAACTGACTTCGGTGGGCAAAAATATAAAGTAAACATATTTTTAATTTATGAACCAGATTTGGTATGCATAATGGTCAGTATATTGTGTGTATTGTTATGCTGATGTAATCAGTGGTCAAAATGACAGTAAAAACCAGTCAAAAATGCCCCTGTGTGCACATTTGGGTCAACGGTCAAAACAGGCAGTTAACTGGTTTTGACCACTATAGCTACTTGCCACTCAAGTTCAGCTTCAGTAGCAGGGTTAATGGCCTAAAACACTACATTTCACCTTCGTGTACTACGATGACATCCAAGATTTAAACCGGATTTAACCCTAATAAAGAGAAAAAAAATATTTTGTGTAAATTCATGAATTGCTTAATTTTTACCTGTGTGAAGCTGCTGAAACTCGGCAGGAGAATCCCATGACTAAATACAATGCATCTCGGTGAGTTTTGAATTTCAAAATATCTTTTAATGAAATAATCCCATCATTTAACGTTAGAGAATTACTTTAGTTTTCATGGTTGTTCGTTACTTGAGCGTTACGACAAAAAATATGCCAATGTCCGTATGGCTGCATTTGGCATACTTGTTCATACAAACGTGATGAACCCACATAAAATCTGCTGCATGGAATATTTCACATGTACCAAACATACATGTACGCAGCATAAACAATGCCACAAAAGGCATTTTCTTTGCAGCTACTGACCTGTTGGCCGATTGGATTCTATTTCAAGTGGTATACAGAGACTGAATCCATTATTTGAGCTAATTTGACCTTTGACCCATGTTTTCTAAAGCTCTCAAATTGTCTTCAGCAGTGCTGCTTTTCATAAAATAAGCCAAATTGAAAATCAAGCAGGTACCTTAAATACAGACTATATATACTAAGCGTGTTGGTCAAAATTTACCATTTTTGACCTTTGACCCCAAATTTTTACCCATGTTCCAGTGTTATGACCCCTATGGTTTTCAATGGTTTTATATTTTCTTCAGCATTGACCCCAGATTTTGACCCATGTTATGACCTCTATGATTTTCAAAGGTTTTATATTTTCTTCAGCAGTGAGCCTTTGTATAAAATCACCCATCACGGTTATTATAACAACCTGCAGCTTATTTTAGCAAAATATTATTCCCCCATTATTAACCCTTTCAACTCGGCCCTGTGTAAAAATTGATCGTTGGCAATCGATACATTTGGAAGCTTGCCTTTATTGTTTGCTGGCTTTCCAATGATGAAGTTTGTTTTGTGATTGAACGTAATGGGTCTTGAGGGTGAAACAAGGACACAAGACCGCATTTTTTTTGGTGAATGTTCGTTCTAGTATTCACGCGTTAACGTTAGATGTGAGTATTGTTGTCACCGAAGAGTCAAATTGCCGCCATTTTCAGGGGAAAAAAAGGAAAATGTTTAACCAATAAATAATGCCCAAATCATCAGCATTTAAATGGTATATAACTTACTCAGATATCTTGACAGATTTCACGAAATATTTTGCAAGATTTAAACTTAGTTAAAACAAACTAAAAACAGTGCTGAATTTAAAGGGTTAAGAAGTTACGTGATTCAGGGCTCTTGAGGCAGCATACCCCATTGTCTGAGACCAAAACGAATATGATTTTTGAAATCTTCTCGTGCAAAACCATAGGAAACCAAGCAGTAGGGTACAAACAATTTTTAAAAAGTGAAATCTGAACCAGTCTAATGTACACTGTACCTGCTTTCAAGTAATGTTTGGGGAAATTCATTTTACAACACGATGTTTTTGCTTAGCCTCATTCTGAGCCTCACTGTACAATTGAATCTACACTTTCATAGACACCAATGTGTGCATGGATTGCATGCATGCAATTAGTTTATATGCCAGTGTCTTTGCCACGCTAGCTAGAATTTTGCCAATCAGTATTTGTGGCCCGGAAAGGTTTGTATAAATTTCTGGTGATCTTTTATGTCAATGGCAGTCAGTGCGAAATGGCTTATCTGAAACTGATTGTCAAGATCCAGACTATTCGTTTTTTTCCATACAGTGTACGTGTACATGTACATGATTTTATTTAAATCAACCTTGTCTTTTCACCAAAGGTGAATTGATATGGATTAGAGAAATCAAATACCATTTATTTTATAATATAGATTTGCGTCTGATTTATTTGTGTAGAACCAAGTCAGATGTAACTTTTGTAGACCCTGGTAATACTGATCACATGGTAGCCATGACACAACTGCGTGAACAGATAGCATCTCTGAAAAAACTACTTGCAGAAAAGGAAAAAATCATATTAGAAAGAGATAAAAAGGTAATATCTAAATGCTTTGTCTAATTGATCATTCATTTGTATTCCACTAGCTTCCTATTATATGTAATTCGTCAATAAGTTGTCTTTCTGTAGTGCATCACAGACCTTCTATGGATGTGTAGAGGATTAGTGATCTCATTACTTCTTCAGTCAAATATTGGTCAAGAATATGCCTATGTATTTCAAGCTACATTGTAACAAATACAATGATTCATTTTTGGATTTTCTAAGATAACGGAACTGAGAGCCACTCACATGCAGATTGAGAAGGACCTTCGAAACAAACTGTCAGTATTACAGAAACAACACGGAGAAACGATGGAAGATGTCCAGGTATAATTTGTTTTTCACTTCTCTTTTGTGCATTGCTCTTAAAATGCTCATATATGTAAATACAGAAGATTCTAGTGAAAAAGCATCAAGTGACATGGAATCATTTTGTATTCCTCCAGAAAAACTGTAGGTGTACCAAACAGTATGTTTTTTTTTACTATCCAGCCAGACCACTCTGCTTGATTATTTAAAACTATTTCCAAACAAGAACTAGTTCGCTAGTTTAGAGGATTATCATGTACATGTACATGTACGTAGATAATGTCTTATTTTCATTAATTGATCAATTAATAAATGTGTTCAACTTTTATGGGGTTACATTGGGCATGGAAAAAAAAAAGTAAATTGGTCCAAATTTTCAAGCAATGCATCGCCATTTAGGATTGCCAAATAATTATCTGGCCATGTTCCTTCCTACAATCCATTTAACTGAAAACCTTTTCTCATAAAAGCCAATAACCACTCATTTAAATAACTCACTTGGCTAGAATTGAAAATAACACTTAATTGGCCTAGCAGAATGATTGACAGCTATATTATTCTCAACATGAGGAATTTGTAATTTGGTGATTTCTTTCCTTAATGTTTTTTGCATCTAAGTTGGATATACTCATTTGTTAATATTGTCCACACATTATTTACCAGTGGTTTGAATTGATTTATTTGTTTTCCATGTGAAGGCTAAGAACCGTGCTCTTGCCAAGCAAGTATCATTGATGTGTAAAACCAAGCCTGAAAAGATGGATTTAAAGACACAACCAGTCGTTTTATGATGATTGTTCCAGCTGCAATCTTAAGTGAATCAGGTAGACTGATTTATCCATAAATATGTGTTTAATTTGGTACAAATAGATGACATACTAGAATGATATTAATGTGTTGATGTTAACATGGACTGACATGTTAATCTTAGGAGTTCTCAAGAAGAGAAGATCCCCACACAGTATATAATCAACATCTTAAAGTTATAACTGTCTCCTAATGTATAATATTAACACTTTTCACAGAGGTCCTCCAGAATAAAGAACCAGAATCAGTTCCACAGCGGCCTAGTTCACAGGATTACTGAGATAATAATAATGATGTTGATGTTGATGTTGATGTTGATGTTGATGTTGATGTTGATGTTGATGTTGATGTTGATGTTGATGTTGATGTTGATGTTGATGTTGTTGATGTTGATGTTGTTGATGTTGATGTTGTTGATGTTGATGTTGATGTTGTTGATGTTGTTGATGTTGATGTTGATGTTGTTGATGTTGATGTTGATGTTGATGTTGATGTTGATGTTGATGTTGTTGATGTTGTTGATGTTGATGTTGATGTTGTTGATGTTGATGTTGATGTTGTTGATGTTGATGTTGTTGATGTTGTTGATGTTGATGTTGATGATGTTGATGTTGATGTTGATGTTGATGTTGATGTTGATGTTGATGTTGTTGATGTTGATGTTGATGTTGATGTTGATGTTGATGTTGATGTTGATGTTGATGTTGTTGATGTTGATGTTGATGTTGTTGATGTTGATGTTGATGTTGATGTTGATGTTGATGTTGATGTTGATGTTGATGTTGATGTTGTTGATGTTGATGTTGATGTTGATGTTGATGTTGTTGATGTTGATGTTGATGTTGATGTTGATGTTGATGTTGATGTTGATGTTGTTGATGTTGATGTTGATGTTGATGTTGATGTTGTTGTTGATGTTGTTGATGTTGATGTTGATGTTGTTGTTGTTGTTGATGTTGATGTTGATGTTGTTGATGTTGTTGATGTTGATGTTGATGTTGTTGATGTTGATGTTGTTGATGTTGATGTTGTTGATGTTGATGTTGATGTTGTTGATGTTGATGTTGATGTTGTTGATGTTGATGTTGATGTTGTTGATGTTGATGTTGTTGATGTTGATGTTGTTGATGTTGTTGTTGTGTGTGGACTTATATAGCGCACGTATCCACCAACTAAGTGGTGCTCAAGGCGCATTTTTTTTTTTTTTTTTACGTGCATTACACAACACACGGGACCTACGGCTTTACGTCCCATCCGAAGGACGAAGCAATTATGGTTAAGTACCTTGCTCAAGGACACAAGTGTCACGACCGGGGCTCGAACCCACACCCTGCTGCTGGCAACACCAGAACTTGAGTTCGGTGCGCTAGACCGCTCGGCCACGACACTCCATGAGATGACTCAAAGTGAAAAATTGTGAATTTTTGTTACCATACTTAAATTAGTGTGTAATGCTAAACATTTATACTGCAAAAATTGCCAACCAGCATTTTTTTACCCAATGAGATTGCAGTAAAAATAATGTTGTAGTGGGGGATTAAAATAAAACAATATATACCCCACCTGGATTTAGTTTTGAATCTAAGATAACCATTTTTCTTTATATATTGCCAAATGTGTATATATTTTGTAACTAATAATTTGAATCTGTTTTTCTGTGTTACAGGTTAATTTGGGTTGTCATATGTGAAGTTGTCTACACCAAGTACATGTACAGCCAGTGAATGTGAATGATGTGATAACTGCTTATGACTACTGAGCATTCAACAAATACACTGGGTTGACTTCTCAGATTACTCAACTTTTCAGGACATTTTTATTTTAATTTTAACAGTAATTTTTGTATCAATATGTAAATGTTGTAAATACAATTTGTATCATAATACTTGTCACTCAATGCAAGTGATTTTATATTTTTTAATTTTTAAGATACTGCATTTTGTGTTAGAACACATTTTTATCAACTTCATGTACGCATTATAAATAGGGGGGATGAATGTACGATGAATGTAAGAGTTTTATGATATTGTTGACATGATATTGTTAGTATTAGACATGGTAAAGTATCCATTTCCATTTCATCCTATATGTGAAATGTCAACCGTATACTTGGTCAGCTTTCTCATATTGTTTGACTTTTGTTCAATGTATTGAGAGGATCTAGTGCTTTTTAGCACGATTGTAACTCCATACCACTCAACTCCGTTTCTTGTGTAATGGTTTGGCAATTTTCACCTCAACTTAAATTTTCAGCAGACATCAAAGGTATGCAATTCGTTTCATAGCACATGGCTGGAAAACAACTTCATTGGTATATTTTGATGTATTAAAGTTTCCCTGACACATTTGTTGTATTTCTGTAATAGTGCATGTATACAGAAACATATCAAGGGATTTTCTCATACAAAATTTGACCCCAAAATAACTATGAAAGGAAGGCAAGGTGGATGAAACACGTCCCGGATTCATTTGGTGCAATTTGTTTTCTTCCAGTTGATACTCAACATCCCTTACATTCATTGATCAATCATTCTCAACACACTTTTCACTTTCCAAGGAATTGCAGTTTTATTCTCTAAACATTCCCCTCTGACCTAATCCTTTGTGTGCATGATTATTTATTTTGAATGTCCCTCTATTTTGTTGATACATGTATTACAAAATACATGTTCATTAACGTTCATCCCTTATGACTTTCAATATAATTACATGTATCCATTTTCATTTGTATGCTCGCATATTTATTTATTATTTACATGTATTTTTGACATATTGGGATCAATTTTGTTCATTGCTCCTACTTTATTCTGGTCAAGTGAATAATGAAGTCTTATTGTTACGTAATACTGTAGTAAACAATACTTAGTAAACAATATTTAAAGTCTGGTTAGAACGTGAAATTTGTATTCAACCTGCTTATGGCATTTGGTAGCTTATATATCCGTGTTAATCATTTAATACCTTTTTAGAATTTTAAAACTGAAAAAAAAACCTAAAAAATTAGTATCTTTTCTAAAGCCCCGTTTTCACTGCTTCCGCGTGACGCCATAGTTGGGAGACGATCCCACTGACTAGGTCTGGTCCTTGCACTCACCCCTACACACACACACACACAATCCCGCACGGGGCGTTGTGGGGACAAAATACAAAGGATTTTGGGGATTAAAAACGTTGTGGGGACACACAAAATGTCCCCACAGCTAAGTAATTCCGGATCCCTCTTTTGTTCTCTGTCCCCATAACGCGGCCAGTGCTCGAACACACACACACACACACACACTCTCACATATGCCCACTTGTGGGGTACTTCTTTGTTTCGTTCTATTATCCCTGTTTTCGTTCTATTATCCCTTTTCTATTGAATTCCCCTGTGGGGTACCAGCATTTCTAAAGATTCTCTGTGGGGTACCATTGTTCCATTGTGTTTGGTACCCCACAACGAATGGCGTGTAAGTACACTCACACTCACTCTCACACACACACACACACACACACACCCCCTCACGCACATTGATTTGTGGGGTATTCCTTTGTTCGTTCTATTATCCCTTTTCCTTATAATTCTCCTGTGGGGTACAAGATTTTCTATAGTTACCTTGTGGGGTCCAATTGTTCTATTGTGTTTTGGACCCCACAACGAATGGTGTGTTAGTTCACACACACACACACACACACACACACACACACACACACACACACTCACTCTCACACATGCCCACTTGTGGGGTACTTCTTTGTTTCGTTCTATTATCCCTTTTCCTTATAATTCTCCTGTGGGTACCAAGATTTTCTATAGTTACCTGGTGGGGTCCAATTGTTCTATTGTGTTTTGGACCCCACAACGAATGGTGTGTACTCACACTCACTCACACACTCACACTCACTCACACTCACACTCACTCTCACTCTCACACACTCACACAGCGGCGTAGCTAGGGGGGGGGGACACGTGCCCCCCCCACAAATTTCCAGTGCCCCCCCCCCCCCAGGTGCCCCCCACGAAAAATCCTCATAGTGCCCCAGAAAAGAAAAAGAAAAGGGAAAAAACCCATACCCCTGGGCCCCCCCTCCCCCACTGAAAAGCAATGCCCCCCTGTGCCCCCCCCCCCCCACTGAAAAAGTCCTGGCTACGCCGCTGCACTCACACGCTCACACACTCACGCACACACTCACGCACCGTAGTTGTGGGGACATTAACATGCTGTGAGACACAGTTGTGGGGACATCAAAATGTCCCCACAGATACGGCGGTCTTGCCGTCCCTTTTGTTATAGGTCCTCACAACCCTGCCAGTGCTCGCCCACACGAACGAACGAACGAACGAACGCTGTGCATTATTCACATTGTTGACAAAGTGAGATCATTTTGTTTAGACTCGCTCGTTAAATAAGCCAGAATTCGACAGTTCCAAGATTATTTGTGAGGAAATAGTGCTCAAGATTGATTCAGATGATTCTTCCGGAGGCGGCACAGCATCGATCGTCAGATAATATCTAAAACCAGCTGAAAAGATGGGTGTTGTTCGTGCAGCCGAACCGAACTGGTGAGCCGTTGCACAAGAACACAGGCCGGTGACGACATCGATTTAGAATGTTCCTTCACCGGCAGCCCACGACGATCGCCTCCACACTACAGATCTGTGAATTTGTTTGTTACATTTTAGGTTAAATCTCCACTACAGTATGTAATATAATTGAGTTTGCTGTATGGTTTATGTACCAACATAATGAAACATACCAACATAATGAAAACAAATCAGCCCATGGTTTACAGTACTGGTATGTTCATAACATGGGACAAAAAATATAAATACAATTGTATGATTGATATTAAAAAATTTATCGGGTTGTTTAGTCCCAATCCTGTTCTAATTATTTACATGGCTGGCAAATTTTTATCAACTTCAAGTGAAAAAACCCTGATTCACAATGTCTTTTTAGTTAATGAGAGGTAATTAGATAGTTCTTGCACATACCATGGCTCTTTTCTCATTTAAGGAATTCTTCTCCAGATTTCTTGCGATCATCGCTAACCGTCTCGACCAGTAGTTTGGTACGTCTTGCGGTGCTGGTACTATAGGCCCGGGCTCCTCGGTAACGTTAGATGTAGAACTATATAGACGTCATACTCGTGTAGTCAACTAACAGTTGTCGGACCTGCTCCATATTTCACCTTAATCTGGATTGAATCCCCAGATTGCATTCGAACAGTCTTATCATATTGTTGATGTCTCCCAACAGAGAGAAATCAGAACCAGTCAGTGGAGTTCTCAAAACGAACCTATTTCCCTACGTCGAGTCGCCACATTTTTGAAAAACTACACAAATATGTACGGATTTGTTTACCCAACCACGTGTGCAACCAATTTATATAACACAATTTAGTGGCATAAGATAATGGTGTGTAAATCTAAATCTCAATAAATACTTGCAGAATTGATCTAAAATGGACCAAAAAAAACAAAAAACCAAGCACTCCCGATGCTTCACTATGAAAACACAAGTTATTTCCAGGTTTGCGTCTCCCAAATATGACATGTCCGAGGTCAATGTATATCATTATGACGTCACTATAGCGTTTTCGTAAGCTGCTTGGCGGCGCTTCGGAACAAGCATGGGTTTATTCCTTTTTCCCCATGTAAAAAGCTACATCAAAGTGAAATGATTCTAAATTTGGAATCGGTGACATTTTCTTTATTAATAACATTATTAACTTTGACGAATACAATCCCCATTCTAACCGGACTTTAAATCAAAGTTCCTTTTTAATTTTCCAATAGAACAAGGCTATGAATCCAGGGGGGTGTTTCATAAAACTTTACAATTAATCTTATCTCTGTTTCATAAAGCAATTTAAGATTAATATCAATCTTAACTGTACTCTAAAATCGATCTTAGCCCTACACTTGATCCAAATCAATCGTAGAATCAAACCAATTACTAGTAATCTTAAGTCTCATGTGACAATTTGGCGGGAAATTTAACACCACTTAAATTCAACACAGCTGCAATTTCAGTTATTTGAGGTGGTAAGCATAGGCCTATACGTTATCTCGACAAATTATGGCGTTTCAACTTCTTGTAAGGGAAAATCGACGTGCTTTGCGCAGGGAGAGTGTTTTCAGAGATAGGAAGAACCAACTAGATGAATTTGATGATGTGCAGATGTTCAAAAAATATCGTTTTACACGGTTTGGATGCATGCACATCATTGATTTGTTAGAGGCAGGCTTGCAACATCCAACAAGGCGAAACAGAGCACTACCAGCAAGTTTACAGGTATTCATCGCCCTCAGATTCTATGCCACAGGATCTCTCCGACTGTGCAAGTGAGATGCACGGCTGCAGCATTGCTACTTGCTCCAGGGTAGTAAGAAGAGTTACTCTTAAACTTTGTCATCAAACCCAGCAGCAGTGCGGGATATGCAGAGAGGTTTCTTTGCCATCGCAGGATTCCTCCAACTAGTTGGTGTTGTAGATGGTACCCACATTTGTATTCATGGATGTAAACTCGGAGACAATGAACACATTAATACATTTATGTCAACCGAAAAGGCAAACACAGCATAAATGTCCAACTGATATGCAATGTTAATTATCGGATCACCAGTGTAGCAGCAAGGTAGCCAGGCAGGACCCATGATAGCCGCATCCTACAGGCAAGTCGGATAGGGCAGCTGTTTGAAGGTGGAAGGCTACAGGGCATCCTCTTGGGCGATTCTGGCTACCCAGTACGGCCATGGTTAATGACCCCACTAGCAAATCCTGACACCAATGCGGAGAGGGAATACAACAGGTAAATTAGGAAATATTTTAATAACAGGGTACAATGCACTGCCCAAAAGTCCGAAGGGGGGTGGGGGGGGGGTGGGGAGGAGGATCAATCAATCATTAAATAAAATAAATAAATAATAAAATTAAGATAACAATTCTATCGTTGTAAAAGGTCTCTTATTTAATGTATTTATTCATACTTTATTATTTTTTATAGGGCCCATGCTGCCACACGAGTGCTTATTGAGCAAGTGAACGGAATAAATTCAGATGTCTACTTGGTCATGGAATGCAGATTGTGCCAGAGAGGGCTTGTGACACCATCACTGCCTGCTGTATTCTGTTCAACATCAGCAAGGACCTGAGAGAACCTAATCTTGACCCAGATAATGATCAACAGCAAGAGGATGAAGATCATAACGAAAACGATGTTGCAGACGATGACATTGCAGCAAATATTGACAATTTCTTTGTTTAATTCTTGAACATATACATGTACAATGTATACACTGTAAGAAACATAGCACACACTTGCTGGCAATCTCTATTCTCCGAAACAGGAACAATTGCACACATTTTTATTTCTAAAAAGAATTTAAGGTTATGTTACAAAAGGGCTACAGCTTTCTTGAAGTGATAATTTATTTTATATTATCATATTTAAAGATAATGTTAAGTAGCCTAGCTATTTTTCTGGATTAGACAAAGTTATAAGCTTTCATATGAGATATTGCACGAAAATATATCACGTGACCCTCAAAAAGGAAGTTGCTTGCTTATGCCATAAAACACAATAAAGAGGGCCACTTTGCATCCGTCACGTTAGCAGTTTTTCCAATGGTTGGACATGCAGGCTTATACTAGAACTAATTTGAGTTGATTTATTTTATTTTTTTATTTATTTTTTCACCCTCAAATTTCCATAAAAATTGGACGGAAAAAGTTGCCTCACTTTTCTGTCCATTTGTTGATGGAAATTTTAGGGTAATTAAAAAAAATAATAGTAATAATCAACTCAAATAATCTTTAGGATAAGCATGCATGTCTATTCAAATGTTGAAAAAAAATTTGGGTGGTTTCAGATATTTAAAAAAAATATTTGGCAAATAATTTTGCAAATAATTAAAACATTTAATGGAATTAATTTAAATTATGTTTAAAGTAACACAGATCCCAAACATTGTTTATAGAAAAGTTGTAACATTTTTTTTTCAGTTAACAACCTGTAAGAAGTGTTACCAAAGTTTTTATCACACAAGTCATTTACACTTTCGTAAGCAGTGTTTTTATGCAATGTAAATAAAATAACATCACCCATTTTCAGGTTTTTTTTCTCTTAAGATCTGCCAATATTAGCCAAACCACCGTGTATTTTCATCTATGCCTTGAAGATATAGATAGTCATTATTTGTAAATGCCCCATTACACACACACCCTCTGAGAAATAAAGATAAAGTGGCAAAAACATTGCTGTTAAATGTGAACTTCATTCCTGAGTTGTCTATACTTATTATTAACACTCATTAAACAGTAACTTCATTTGTTAACAGATAAATAGATGGAATGTACAGTTAAAACACTCTCAGAGTATTTAAAAACAACCATCTCTGGACCAAACAGAATGCATTAAAGGGTCTATGAAAGTGACATTTTTAAATCTTTAAACAACAATTCTCAGAATTAACATCACTGTGCAGATAAAAGTTTGCTATTGCAAAGAGTTGAAAAGTGTTGAGGCAGTTAATGATTGCAGACATCCTAAGATTCCTCTCTGGACATCCAAATTCTCTTTCATTAGAACAACCTATTCCTGCTCAATTTTCAACAACTCCTCAATCTCATGGCCTCTCGTGCGTGATGCCTTTGGTTGTGGTTTTTGTTTAAATTCTTTGTCAAGAAAGGTGCTGCTGTTGCTACTTGACTTTCCTGGGAAGGAACTCCAGTGAGACTTGTGTCTGTTGTGAATCTTGAGATTCTGAATCCTGAAAAAAAAATTCTTCAAATTTATACCAAAAGATGTCATTTCTATGAGATCATCTTTCTTAAACTTGTTGTAAAATATACAGAAATGATTGATAATTGTATAAATTACTTAAAGTTTCTGAAATCAAAAATGTCAAAGCAAAGTTGAGCCGTTTTTTAAAGTCCCAAATCTTTTGGTATTTGGTACTTAGTCCAAATTTGCTGCAACTTGGTACTTGAATAATCAACAAAATAGAATGCTTCTTTTGTGAGAGCAGACATGAGTTGGACAGTGAAACCTACATAAGTGCAGTGGTATTAGGTGAAAATGCTATATACAGCATTTTCACCTAATACCACTGCACTTAATTTTAAGTTACTGGGTCTTACCTCCTGCACACTTTCAGAAGGCAAAGGATTTGTCTCAGACTCCTGTCCATAGATTCCAAATTTAGTTTGAGGAGACAGGGCATCTAGCACATGTTCACAAGTGTTATCAACAAGGATTGGGCCACCTGAAAATATTTAGAATTTTCGTAAATAGTAATTCTTTTATGGAAGAAAATTACATTTGGGAAAATTTTGCATTAAATTTAGTTATCAATGTTGTCACACTTGGAAATTCTGTGCATCGTATCATTATGTTTGACCCACTGTATAATTACATGTACAGGCATATATATTGAACTGTGCACATGTAAAAATGCTCACATATGCCTCATCAGTAGCAGGCACGGATCCAGGGGGGTCAACCCCCCCCCCCCCGCTCTGACACCAAAAAACAAAATTATATATATCAATTATAGTAATAATATAAAAGATGACATTCTGCAGGGGTTATTATCTGCATATTCCTGGTGAGCGTTATGAATGGGAGACTGACTAGAAAGCATATTGCGCATATGTTTTTTTGTGAAAAACATCTGACGGGCCTGACTCCCCCCTGCAAACATTCCTGGATCTGCCCCTGAGTAGGCACACATGTGTCTTTTGCCTACTTGGTTTCAGTATTTGAGTACAAAGCATACCGTACGTGCAGTGGTAATCAGAGATGGAATCAGGATTTTAGATATCAGTCTGGCACAACATTGTTTGGCAGTGCATAGCAGAATTAGAGGCAAACTGACTTAGAATCAAAAGTCTTAACTTACCTGTAGCCATTTTCTTCTGATTGTACTTATGAGCTTGAACCTTCAGTTCATTCCATTTCTTCCGCACATCAGCCCATTCCCTGGTTTGTGGCCCACCAGCTACTCTAGTGCTTCAGCTGCTTTCCTCCAGCATTTATTCTTCCTCGCCTCAACCTTTCAATTCAAAATAATAAAACAAAATTTGGGGAATGCCATGAGAACCTTAGCATTGTGATTCTTTGATAAACAATTTCTGTTTAATAATATATGTAACCACTACATGTATCAATTACAGTTTTCCAGAGGGACCCAAAGATCATAAAGGAGCCACTTAAGATTCCTCCCAAAAAGCTCAATGATAAACAGGCATTAAAACAAGCCTCCTCATCCACTTGCTTACTTTTTTCTTGCTTACTTTTTTCTTGCTTGCTAGCTTATAGCTAGAATTTGTTATTAATTATTTAATTATTTAATTATGTTATTAATTGTTTTTCTTTTTTTTCTCTTTTGGCCCTCCATACGCCCTCTGGATTGACTACACTCAGTGGCGCACCCAGGATTTGATTGGGGGGGGGGGGGGGGCTCAAACAATTTTTATTTGAAATCCAATATGGGGGAGAGACATGGCTGACCCAAACCATAACCGCTGGCGCGGCTGCAGCCATGTCCCTAGTCGTGCTCGTCAGTGAACCTACGGCACATGTTAAATGTTTCCTGGTGGTTTCTAGTCATAAAAAGAAGACATTATGGCATGATTCGGACTCGTAGGGTTTTACCTTCCATATAATTTCCTCCTCTTGATGTAAAGAACTTGAGCTTGTTTCGTCTGCAAGATTTCTATAGTTAAATACTTTCATTGCGTAGACGTAAAGTTTGTGATCATTCCGGGCGGAGCTAAAAAATTTTCAAACACGAATTTGTGGCAAAACCAAATCCCAATATTATCCAATCGGTGTTTGCTAAAAGAGTGTCACATAATCTTTGTAAATTAAAACCCAATCCTGGGCCATTGTGTACAAACTGGAAAGGAGTTGATTATAATGCGGGCGTGTTTAAATTTTACGAGTAACCTCAACGACAGTCAACGACCTCAACAAGAGAAACGGACAACAGAAAATGAAAATAAAATTAAGTAAAGCTGCTCCCTGATCAGGGTGCACCATGGCGGGGAGGGGGGAGAATGTGTAAAAATGCTTGTTATATATACTGGTGGCCCTTCAAGCTTACATGCATACGCAACGCCGTAAAATATAATAGTGAGTGGAATAAATGGAAAACTTTTGGAGGGGAGCTTGAGTCTCCTGAGTCCCCATCCCTTGTACCACTGCCCTATACTCCTTGCCGAACTCCTCTGTAGACAAGACTTGGGCTCAGATTTTGCTCTCTTTCCTGGCTCCTTTAAAAAATAAAATAAAACATCAGCGGGCCCTTGGGGGGGGGGGCTCGAGCCCCCCAAGCCCCCCCCTTGGGTGCGCCACTGACTACACTTAACCAACTAAACTATTCAATTAAACAGAGAAATAATTACATATATTTTTGTTATTCATTACCCAAATAAAGTTAAATTGACAGTAACAAATTGATTTAAACATAAAGTAGCAATTTTCCTTTAGTCAAGGAAGTTAAATATTTTCATTTGAGATACTGAACGAAACTATTGTAGGGATCCCGACATTATCTCATGTACCAGCAGCCATGTTGAAACAATTTTGGATGTTCCATGTATTTTGTGCATTGTGCGTGGCATACGCAAAAGTTTGTTTTTCGTTTTAAAACAGCATCATCTGTCAAAAGATGTTTGGTTTTTCGGCGAAAATCGGGCGATGCAACTTAAAGTAAACTTCAAGTCAACCGTATTAAAAAACAACTAGAGCTTAAGTGTTTGTTAGAACAAACACACGGTGTTCGTGTCAACTTCCGGTTCAATCAAATTATCAACGATGATGTAAATATCATATTTTGCAAAGATGTACCATCTTTTATTATAACAATATCAATTTCATATTCAAAAATATATCAATTTTGCATTAGAATGTGTTGACTTTGGACTTCCTGTTTGCACCAGAAGTAAAGGTCAGAACAGGTGATTTGAAGGTAATATATGACACAATGAAACTTTCTCATGATCATGAAAAAATAACGTTAGTACTTGCTTTGGTTGAATTTCTGAGATTGGAAAAAAAAATCACTAGGGGGCGCTCTGATGATGTCATCAAACATATTTTGTGAGAATATAAGATGTCACTGTCACTTTATTTGCAGAAGTCATATTCAAATTTCCTATGATTTTTGAGATTATTGTTTTTCGAAACCTGCCACAAGAGGGCACTGTGACAGGTGATGACGTCATCAGTCACATTTTTAAAAGGTCACATGTCAATATTAATTTCGTCCACTGAAGGCATATACCATACCCGGTTTCGACCGGAAAGACGTCTGATTGGGGTCATGTCTGTGTACGAAATGGCACATAATTCAAGATCTGTAAGATGATGCAAAGATTGTGTAAATATATTTTGTGGTTCATGAGATATGATTTTTGGAAATATTAAAATTTGATTTTAGTGTATTTAGCTATCTGATGACGTCACCATGACGTCACAACATGTTATGGTCTAAGTATGTATCAAGTTTGAAGGCTCTGTGAACTTTGGAACTGTTTTTTTTTGTTCTATAAGTCTCATCGAGAAGGAGAAGAAAAAAAAACTAACAGAGATTGTCAAAATTGCAATTACACAATTTAAAATAAGTAATGCCAGTAATTATTTTGATTACAATATCAGAGTTCTGTAAAAGCCTAAATGAATATCCAAAACTACATTAAATTTACATTATTATGTAAAGCAAATAAATAAATTAAAATAGGAAATTTAAAAAAAACAAGAGCTTAGTGGAATGCTTGTATTATTGCTGTTGGACTTTGTAATATAAAATATTATAGTTGTACTGTCATTTTCGCTTTATTCTATTCAAATCAATTGAACCAAACCGAGACTTCAAGGGCAAGATATTTGGTTCCCTCTTTGTTTTAAACACAATCGGTATTTGACTATCGCATAATGACAAGGAGGATCGTGGCAGCGTTATTCAGTCAACCACGGATGGATCAGTGTGGGGGTCGAGTGATGTATTAATTTATTTATTTGCTTATTTCGTTTTGATGGATGATGACAACACATTAAAGTTTATATAATTATTATATACGGCACAACACTTGGTTGAATGGTAAAGGATGCCATGGGGAATATATACTAATCAAACAAAGAAACGCAAATGTTTTTAAAGTGGTATATTTCTGCACACTTGGTAGAAATTGGTTTACTTTAGCAATGCGCATACTAAGGAAAGTGACTTGCTTCATTTCCACACTTGTTTGCATTGGCCACGGTTGATTGCACATCGTCAAGGACAAAAAGGTCATTTGGCATGGGCAGTGCAGGACCAGATTACGTAACTGGAAATTTAGCTGTATGACTATCCAAAATCGTGGAGGGGGTCTCGGGCGTACAGAAAACCAAATTCATTATGCAGTTAGGCCGTCAGCAGCAATGCCACGACTCTCTGTTCTAGAGCGCGGCCGCGCTGTCGGTACGCTGTAAGCGGGTATGAGACCCAGGGCTGTCGCACGTGCTCTTAACGTGCATGAATCCACTATTGGCCGTCTCAGAGACAGGCACCAGGCCACTGGGGATGTTGCCGACCGACGAAGAAGTGGTCGGCCCAGAGTCACCACCCCAAACCAGGATCGCCATATTGTGCTCCTCCACCTCCGAGATCGGCGCCGGGATGCTGGTCAAACTGCAAGAGAGACCCCTGGCAGGCACAACAGACGCATCAGCGACCAGACTGTGCGGAACAGACTGCGTGCTGCTGGTCTGCGAAGCAGGCGCCCGTTTAGAGGTCTCCAGTTGACTGCACAACGGCGGGAGCGCCGTCGTCAGTGGTGCATGCAGCATCGGCAGTAGACTCAAAGGATGTGGAGCCAGGTGTTGTTTACGGACGAGTCCCAGTTTCGCATATCCCACAATGATGGCCGTGTTAGGGTCTACAGGAGGCGTGGGGAGCGCTATGCTGACTGCAATGTCGTAGAGCAGGACAGATGGGGCGGTCCTAGTGTCATGGTGTGGGCCGGCATTGCCGCCAACAGCCGCACCAATCTGATTGAGATTCAGGGCAATCTGAATGGGCAGCGCTACCGAGATGAGGTCCTGGCAGCAGAGGTTGTGCCTTTCTTGCGCCAGCATCCCAATATCCAACTGCTACAGCAGGATAATGCACGCCCGCATGTTGCCAGAATTGTCACTGATTATCTGCGACAGCAAAATGTGGAAACCCTTCCATGGCCTGCCTTTAGCCCCGACATGTCCCCAATAGAACACCTATGGGACGAACTTCAACGGCGGGTTCATGCCAGGCCTGTAGCGCCCCAGAACGCTCAGCAGTTGGCGGCCGCGCTTCAAGAAGAATGGCGCGCACTGCCTCTGGGGCGGATTAGGCGCACAATCCAGTCCATGCGCCGGCGCATAAACGCCTGCATCCTGGCCAGAGGTGGACACACCAGTTATTGAGTACTTACACTTTCATGTCATCATAATTTTTCTGGGGTGCAATCAAACTTTGTTGGTATAAATTGGCTTCGAAAAAAAAATTGCGTTTCTTTGTTTGACTAGTATATAAGAATCACCTAAGACTTCTGTACTGGCGTTTTAGTCTAACTGCCAGTGTTGGAGCAAAGGCTTTGATCCTCAAGGCCAAGGCCAAGGCTTTGACCCTCAAGGCCAAGGCTTTGACCCTCAAGGCTAAGGCCAAGGCTTAACCCTCAATGCCAAGGCCAAGACCCTCTCTAGTATAAAATTACTACTAATATAAAACATGTCACATCATAACAAATCGCTCAAAGTAAGAATAAAAATTTCACGTACAAATATATGACTGAGTAGAAGTTCAGGTCTTCGTGGATACCATTTAAATATAACAAAAAGAATGGTTTGCTTCCATACTGATGCACATTAATCTAAACCGAGTATAACAAAAGGGGGATCTAAGAACGGCTGTTTTTGAACTGATGTTACCTCGTTATTATGTAACATGGAAGTAATTTTATTTTCTGGGCCATCATGGTTAGAAATATTAGCATTACCTAAAACAGACCAGACTATATTCACCCAGAATTAGAAAAAGCGTTAAGGACGGTTCATTGAAAGCGAACGCGAAATGTCATGCTTTTGAATTCGCTTCGTATTCGGCCTTGAATGGTGGAATAAGTTTGATTGTAGGCTGAATGATAATGAAATTCTATTTACCTCATATTTCATATTTCGTATTTCTAAATGGCGATGCCAACATGTACCCAGATACATTTTAGAAATAGTAAATCAAACGTTATATTCAGGACAGCGTTTCTTCTAGGATTTGAAAACTGCCTGTCCAAACTTATGTTGGATTCGAAACTGCCCGTCCAAAACAAGCGCGAAGCTATTAATGAAGTAGTAGATAAATGGGGGTCCTGGACCACTTCCAAAAAATGATTTTTCTTTTTTCCAAAAATTGATATTTTTGGAAATACAAAAAAATATATATTTTTGAATATATATTCAAAAATGATATTTTCAATTTTTTTTGAAAAAATAAGAAAAAACTTTTTAAAAATATAGATTTTTTTTTTTTAATATAGAAAAAACCCTCTCCCTCTCTCTCCTAAAAAAAGAGATTTACTCAAAAACACCTCTTCAAAAAAACTATCGAAAATAAACTGAATTAATAGATTTCGCAGACGATAAAAAAATATTAATATGCCCAGATATTGAAACAAACGAAGTTAATAAACAGTGTTTTTATGAAGGCGTAAAAAGATACAAAAAAACCTTGCACCTCAACCGTGGTATAAATTAAAAAGAATTGACTTAATAAAGCTCATAGTAAATGAAAATATTCCTTTACCAAAACATAGCATCGGAAAAAAAGGGTACAAAAAAGACTACATCAACGCTATAAAAAGATTTGAGAAATCCTCAAAAACCTCACATCCACCAATGGGTCTTTTTTCTTTTTCAAATAAACCACCTCACAGAGTTTTTTTATATTATTATTGTGGCTTCATAAAAGAAAATCCTATTTATTTGGATGATATAGAAGAAAAAAAACTCTCTCTCCCCCCCCCCCCCCCCGCTCTCTCACTTCAGAAAACTATAGAAAATAAACTTTAAAAAATTGAAAAAACGATTTTATTTTATGTTGTTGTATAATAAGAAGATGATGGAAGAAAAATATTTATCAAAATGGACATTGAGTGAATTGAAACAATTTGTAAAAGAGAAGAATATTAAGATTGACAATCCTACTGGAAAAAATGGTAAAACGCGAAGGTTAGATTATTTATACGCCGCGTATACATATTATGATAGATTACAGCCTCTCAAAAAACATATAATCTATGCGATTGGCTTTTAGTAGGTTTTAAAGAAAAGTGTAGCAGACCGTGCGCTTACAACGAAAAATATTGCGGGTTGCATCAGCACCGCATTCGACAAGGAAAATTAATAACGGTTTCGTGTAAATATTGTAAAAAGGGCACAAAGACCGCGAGTTCAACTTGCACGTTTTGTGCGGAGACCGTGCAAAAAAAATTAGATCAAGCTAAAGCTAAAACTAGAAAAAAATATAAGGTTGTGATGAAAGAGTTGAAAAAGAACATAGTATTAAAAAGTTGAATTATAAGCTGGCGGTCGTTCTAAGGCTGGTTTATTACCGCTGTCGTAGACGCGCTTTGCACTATAAATATAATCATCGTTAATATAAGAATTTTCTCTAGTTAATTTAACTTTGATTTCAAATGTTTTTCTATAAGGTCTTTTTTTTCTTTTTAACATCCGGCGGAGCGTCTTTAGGAGTAAATTTCGTGCGAATGTTTTCTTTCATTTCAGAGTATTTGTTTCGCTCTTCATTGATTAAAATAAATTCTTCTTGACTTATACGACTAGGCTATCTTCAATCGCTTTCGAAACGTGATTGTTTATAGTGTTAAGTTTACTTTCGGCTAAAACTCTTATCTCGTTATATGTTTCTTTGCTTTTTTATCGAGCTTGTATTTAGCGTATCTTATCGCTATCGCTATACCGCCTAACCCTAAAGCTAGTCCTTCTAAAACGAATCCAACCGGCGCTGCTATAACGCTCCGGCTCCCATACAGCCTAATTCTACGATTGAACAAGTTTTTATGACTTTATTATATTTTTTATACGATTTCTCCCACTCATTTCTCTCTTTTAAAATTTCTTTTTGAATATCATTGATTTGCTTGTAAACGAAACGCATTCACATCTATATTACCAGAAGTGTCTATAACTGGTAAAGCTGGATAAATTCTCGTCATTATTCTATTAATAATAAAGGATTATAATTTTTTTACCATTATTTACCAAAGGCACAACCGCTACGCCAACGGAAAACATTCAACTTTTATATCAAAACAGATTCCCGTCTCCATATCACCAAAAAACTTTGCTTGTACAAAGACTTTTCTGTTGTTGCTTCTACCGCGCTCTTCCATCTTGTAGCATATTCCACATTCTAAAAGCTGCGGTTCATCGGTAAAACTAAATCTCGCATTATCATCTACATCATGGGGGAAAACAAAGAGCGCTAACGAAGGATCTAAATTACGATTTATCACGGTAGAATAAAAATTATTTTCTCCCTTAATTAATTTAGCATAAAATGAACAGTTTGATGATACAAAGAGCTCAATTTGCGGTTGTTTTTTCGCACCAATCCAAAATATGTCCAGGCTAAGTTCTCTGAATAAAATTATCAAAGGTATATCTTGTTGAATTTCACTCGGTATTTTGTGTGCTATTATCGTTGTTGTTGCTGAAGGCGCGACTGCTAGCGCTACCGCTCTTACGACTAGGTCCATAAATACTCGTCATTTATATAATTATAATATAACTATTAATGATTAAAATTTTTGCCGAAGGCGCTACCGCTAAACCAAAGGCAAACTTTAATTTTTTATATCGAAACAGATTCCCGTCTCCATATCACCAAAAAAGCTCGCTCGTACAAAATCTTCCGTTTTGTAGAAAATTTCGTATTCTAAATGCTGCGATTCATGGTTGCCGGAGGCGCTACCGCTAAAAGAATATTTATTATCTCGAGCGGGAGAAGGTATATGAGCAACGTCGGGTTCAAAGTTGCGCGTTGCCGAGAATGAATAAAGACCATCAACCTTCATAAATTTCACAAAAATTGAACAGTATGTCGGTGTTTTATTGAATGTAAAAAATGGTAGACTAAAGATTCCATGCCACCCGAGTTTAATGCTTAGTTTTTCGAATAAATTTATCAAAGGTATTGTTTGTTGAATTTCACTCCACTGAATATGTCCATGATGTTCATAAATAAACGGATTGTTGCCGTAGGCGCTACCGCTAAAAGAAATTGGCTCGTTGCTTTTACGACTCGGACCGTAAATACTCGCCATTTATAATAACTATTAAATTTTTTAATTTTTTAATTTTTATTAATGTCTCTAATTTAAAAACTTAATCACGTTAAATTGTAACTTTTAATTTTTGTATCGTAACAGATTCCAAAGCTTAAACTTCCAAAAAAGGTTGCTTGTAGAAAGACTTCTTTATCTTCCAACTTTAAGCAAATTCCACACTCTAAATGCACTGCTTTGAAAAATATAAGATGCCTCACGTTGATAGCGACGTGACTGTAAGTGAATGGAATTCGTATCCGCTAAAGTTTTATCAGAATCAAATAAATTTTGTAACGTGGTGTAGTACGACGGGATGCGGAGTGAGTTATAAACATTTACTTCATTCGAATCCGATGATTAGTAGTTTTTTTAAATTTCACGTTTATTATCAAATTAGACGATTGCTTAAAGAAATGAGTTGTCCCGCATCTTTTCAAAATTTTTGGAGCGCTTTTGAAAATAATATAGACATCGCCGCGTATAATAAAATATGCAAAGAATTTCACGTTTCATCAGTATCAGATTGGAAACAACAAGTCGACGAAAACTCGAGAGGATTGGGAATAGCCTATATTATTACGATAACGATTACATTCCTGTACCTGGAAAAGTCTACGATAATTCGAGTTTGCACGTTGGGTTTAATGAAGTGAGTGATTATGAATATTACAAAACCGCGACAAAAATGGGTTTTGGAGATCATCCATCGACGTATACGGTCGCCTACATTTCGCAATCTCCCGAGACTCAACAAGCTTGGATTAAATTTATACTCAGCTTGAGCCAATCCCAACGCGTAGCAAATATAGGTATAGAACGAGTCAACGACACTATAAGAACGTACGTTCACGCGACGCAAAAAGCTCAAACTAAAACTGTGGAGATTGTATCGGGATTAGCTCAAGGATCTACGGATAGTGGTATAGAACGAATTAACGACTCTATAAGAACGTACGTTTACGCGATCTTAGGAGCTCAAGCTCAAGCAAAAACTGGAATTCTTACAGTTGGTACCGGTTTAGATGCAAAAAGAGAATTCTTAAACATTTTAGATGCTTCGATCGATTCTCCGATAGATTTACAATCTTCTATTCAAAGGTATCAAGATTCTTTACAATACGCTCGATCTCAATTAAACTTTGTCATTCGAGAAGGTTTATACCTTATGCCGTCCGACATGAATTTACGAATGGGTACGTACGTGGGATAGCCTACAACAATAATATTTTAATCGCAACGTCCGATCTTTCGCTCGGATCGAATCAAGATACAAATTCAACACCCGAGTTCCACCTCCGCCACCACCATCCGACTATACTCAACTCGGTACACCAGCTCATCGACCCGTTGACGTGGCGCAGCCGCAACTGCAAGATAGCGCCTCCAGCTACGCCACGTTAGACTCTAAAGATATAGCGCAAAGCGCTAATTTTACTAAACTTGGCACGCCACTATCTTTACAACCAGATACTCAACTGACATATAACGATATATATCAACTCCATCATTATCTATCGAGACCAAAGACGCAACTGCTGACGCTACTCACAAAGATGAATTTTTTTCTTCTGATTATTGGTTTAGCGATTATCGGTGGATTAGGCGTCATTATTTACAAGTTGTTTCAACGTGGACTTTGTAGATAAGATAAAACTAAAATTCCAACTCCGCTCACAGCTAGCCACACATGTTCAGCCGCCCATCCTACCACTTTTGATATTGTCGTTAATAACCAACTCAAAACTCCGCCGATAATCCCAGGTAGAGAATCCAAGGCTTTTAATCCAAGTTTTTTTTATTAGATGCGATAGATTTTTAAAAGTTTTTTGTATCCAGTCTTTTACACTACCACCACTCGCTGTAGGCGTAGCTGGCGTAGGTGGCGGTGCTACAATCGGTTTTGCGCTCGCTACGATCGAAGCTACGATGGTGCTGATCGTGAGACTAATCGCCGTTAATATACTGACAATCGTAAAGCCTTGTTCTCTAAATAAAGTTTTAATTTTTTCACTTAACGTGACGTCAATTTCCAACATTTTGTTAGCTGTTTCGTGGATTCTTTTGAATTGACTACTAATAGCGTTATATTGCGCATTTCTAGTCTTTATTAGTCTTAATCTTTTGTTTCGTAGTTCTCGCAGCCGTTCACTAGTTTCTACGACTATTTCTTCAAGATTATTATTTTCAGCGTCAGCGATTGTTTGTTTAAGATCAGAGATTTCATCATCGAGCGCGTTCAATTTAGCCGTACTATTAAATAGTTTACCGCGAGTTGATTTCATTAGTTCATCGAGAGCCTTAAGTTCTCGCAATGGTTGTTTTCCGAAATCTTCTCGCAATTCTTCGTCGTTTTCAATAAGGCCAAAAAAAAAAAAGATGTTGAGTTGCCCTCCACCGACCGACCCAAAAGTGCTGAAATCTCGGGTCGGGTTTTTTTGTTTTTTGTTTTTTTTCCCTGTCGTTCATAGGCCTATTTATTAATGAAACTTACCAATTTTCTTTGTATAAAACATAATACGTTTGATTTGTGAAATTTTCCACTTTTTTTTACCGGTAAATTTACCGGTATCCAAGACTCAATCTACATGTTTTCAAATCGAATGGCCCCGGCCCTCACATGGTGCACTGCCTTCGCACACACTGTGTGCCAACGATTGCGACTCAAATCTACACGTTTTCCAATCGAATGGCCCCTCACATGTTTTCCACTGGCTTCGCGAACTGTACGTGTGTCAACGATTGCGACTCAATCTACACGTTTTCAAATCGAATGGCCACTCACATGTTGCATGTTGAGCATTGCATGCAATATGGATGAATTTGCTGTGTCAATCACAGCGAAAAATACAACAAAAATGCTTGGGATACTTTTATTCTGAAGCAAAATTCCTTGCTGATAGGTATACAAATGAAAAACATGGTATGTGGTTTCAGTTCCAATGCATTTCAATCTTAAAATGACAGTCAAGGAAAAAAAAAAAAAAAAATCCCGACCGACCGACCCCTTCAAATATTTTCACTGGAGGGCAACTCAACAAATTTTTTTTTGGCCTAATAGTAATTATTTTATCAGTGCTTCGTTCTACATCCGCAACATTCGGTAAAATTCGCTTTGGAGAGCTTGTACGAGTTGTTTTAACGATAACGTCTTTCAAAGGCGCTTCTAACTCTGCTTGAGCCTTTTTTTAGGATCATTATCGAATATACCTAGATCATATTTTTTATGCCTTTTATTCCACTTAACTTTAAAAAAGCACCTTTTGTTACCAAGTTTGATAGTCGTATTTTTTGTTTGCCTTTTATAAAATAGAGTATACCAAATTCATCTTCTTCTCCTATTTCATACTTGAAATTATTATAGTCTTTCATAAGTGGCTCATACCCTGTACTTTTATAAAAATCATCTACTATATCTTTTATACGTAAATCGATTTGAGCCTTAGTTAGCCGGCCGCCAAAAGACGTCTCAGCTTGTTCAACTTGTGGTAACAGAGGGGTCGTCTCATCATATCATCATCTTGTTGATCGTTTGGTTCTATCTGCGGATCAAACTCATCCATCTCATATCCTCCTTCCGCCATACTAATTTCCAATTAGTTTTTATTTTTATCTCTTTCTAATAATTTATAGCTCGGGTAGCCTACTATTGTCATGCCTAATACGATAAATAAATCTTCTCTGGTTTTTTGATCATCGCTATAGGAACGTAAAAATCTTCTAGTTCAGGTTCGTCGTATAAATCTGACGGTAAATCAAATTGACTACCGGTAACGATATAATATTCATTCATCACTTCGTTTATGTTACTAAAAGTTTTTTTTAGCGTGCGATTCTTTTTCGAGACGATCGTTTAAATAATCTAGATATTTCACGCGTTTTTTAGACCATTCGTCTCTCGCTTTAGTAAGTTGTTCTTGCGCTAAATCGTGCCTCTTTCGTTCTTTTTCGGCATCGTTGGAACGTAAACTGGAAAATAAAGCATTTGATCCGGAAAAAGCGAGCGCGTTTACTACCGCGCCACCGATCATCATCGCTATCGACACCATTTTATTAAAATAAACTTGTTTAATTTAATAAAATAATAGTACATGTTAAGTATGAGCCAAGCATTCGGACACAAACTAACTCCGTACAGAAAATTGAGAGAACCGAAAGGTATAAAAGGATCGCATCAAAAAGTCGTTATTACAAACAATCCGAGTACCATCGCAGAAAATCAACTGTTAACGGTTCGTTTTCCAAATTTAGGAAAAAACGACGTTATCGTTCCAGGTACGGCTAAATTAGCTTTTAACATAACCCTCGAATTCGATGATGATGATACCAGAACGATCGTACAAAATATAGGAAGAGCTATCATAAAATCTATTTCTATTAAAATCGAGGGAAATGAAGTGTTTTCTTTAAACGATGCGGATGTGTACAATTGTTTTAAAGACCAGTGGTTGACAAAAGATCAAGTCGCCAATCTAGTGTATCAAGGATTCGAATCGCCTAATATAACTAAATTAAGAATAAACGCTAGCGATGGTAATGCTACAGCTAATGAAGGAAAAGACAAAGCCGTCGCGGATGCTTTTAAAAATAGATATTGTATTCCACTCGATTTTGAACTATTGACGGATCATCAACTGTATTATCAAGCCGGGCTAGCGGATCTGTTAAGTTATGAACTTACGTTTAATAAATATTTGAAAGTTATTAAAAGCACGGACAGCGATGCAAAATATATTATAAGTGGAATTTCTTTAGAATACGAAGTTGTTACAAATCCGCAACTCGCTCAAACGATTAAAAATCAATATAGCGACAAGTTGGCTATATTGTACGATAGAGTTTTGAGACAAAGCATGATGCCGTTAAACAAACGAGATAAAACGTGGAATATAAATCTTAATACGCCGGCAAAAAGCATGAAAGGAATATTGTTTTTATTTAAAGAGTCCGATGTAAAAGAAACTTGGAAATTTTATAATCCAAAAATTGATAAAGTTTCAATTACTATCGAAGGAGTTCCTAATCAACTTTAAGCGCATGGAATGCATAGATATCAACACTGGGAAGAAATTCAAAGATATTTTGGAGATTCGAAAGAAGAACGCGCTATGGGAGTAACTAAAGTTTTAAATTTATCGAGAATGAAACTTCCTGATTACTTACTAGAAAAATACGGTTTGTTTTTAGATTTGAGAAGCAACGACAACAAAGTTCACGGAAGTTGTAGGCGAGTAGAAAACTTATCCGAAGGAATAACTATTCAACTCGAAAAAGAATCGGAAACTGCCGGTGAATTATACTGCTACATTTACATCATTATGGACGCGCAACTCAATATCGAAAATGGACGATTTCATTCCGCGATATATTAATGTTGATTATTATTAAAAAAGCATGTTACCGAAATATCCGCACGCGGCATTAATTTGTGGACAAATCGGATGCGGAAAAACAGAATTTGTTTTAAATCTATTGGAAGATGAATATCGTAAATGTTTTGAATATATCGTCGTATTATGTCCAACCATCGCAGAAAATCTCGCTTATCAAAACAGACCATGGATTTGGAATGATGATCGAGTGTACGTCGACGATTTGAATGATTTATCACTAAACAAAGCTATAGAAATTTATCATAATGTTTTTAAAGGAGATGAAACGTTATTTATTATCGACGACTGCTCCGCGACCAAACAAATAAAATATAGAAAATACGACGAGAATAATAAATGTATGATTAGTCAGTTAGCTTTTAGCGGAAGACACGCTAAACACAGCTGTTGGATTCTACCGCAAAAATATAATAGCGTATTAACAGATTTTAGGGAGCAATTAAAATGGTTGTGTATATTTTATTGTAAAGATAGAGATTCGTTCGAAAATTGTCTTCGAGAAAATGACGTTATACCTAATCTAGAGCTAAGAAGAAAAATTAATCGAGAATTAAAACGAGCTAAACATTGCAAGTTGATTTTAAAAACGGATCAACCAACTAATTACGAAGTACTAGACGAAACTGACCAAGTTGTTGTAAGTGACTTAGATAAGTCGCGGCAGGTTACTTGACGTAGTCGCGCATTAATCTACGGGATATAGTTTTTTTAACGAAACAAACTGCAAGAGAAGGTTTTATTGCTGAAATGTGTTTAATGGACCCTGAGGTACATACCCATCGAGTTAGGCCATGAGGGGCCATCTCGAAATTGCCTAATTTGCATAATTAAAAATGGCCGCCATTGTGGATATATGTGGCTTGGTATCTTCTAAACGGGTTGGTTTTGGGGTACATGTTTGTGTTAGAGTTGAATAGAAACATGCTATTGGCTACCCAGACAACTAATTTATTTTACATATTGACCCTCGAGTAAGTGGGTCAAGGGTCAAAAATGTCAATTTCACATCAATAAGACATATAACAAATGCGAGTTATAGTTGGGTCATTCTATAAATTTGGGGTCCAATTTGTTTCGTGTCCCTGTCACATCTGACATATGATTTGTAAGTTTAGAACACATTCTTTAATTTTCTAAGAGTGATGAAGTACTGCAAATTACTTGCCAAACAAATACAAATAGTTTGAAGCCAATTTCAATGATATTTCCATGTCAAATTATACACCTCAGGTGTAACAGAGACACACAATTTCACACTTTTGGACCCCGAATTTATAGAATGACCCAGTTTCATGTGTCGAAGACATTGTTTAATTTTTAAAAGGAACACAACACTTTTAACACTAAATCATTAAATTTGTGTAATAGCAATTTAATGAAAACAACACAATGTGTCACTGTGAGAAAAAAGCACCATAAAACGACACCAACTGTCGGTATCAATATGTTTTTAAAACACTAGGATCATACAATATAATATAATATACTGCAACTCGTTATCAGGCACAGCACATTGTTGAAGTGTATTAGGTACCGTATGTTATGAAAGCACCAATTATACTACATGTATATAATATGGCAAAGTCAACACATAACGTGTCAGATCAGAAAATGCTACACGCACACTAGCTGGCACTATTAATAATAATGATAATACATACATGTAACATAAATACTTCAACATAAATCTATATTATATTCATGTTGTCATCCTACATAAAAACGGTAAAATGTAGTCACTAATAGAACTCATCTTATATATTGTAGTTTTTGTCAAACCATGATAAACCATAACGTATCAATATGAGATAAAAGTATCAAATGAATGGATAACAAATGCAAATAGGGGAAAACAGTCATGAAAGCCAAATGTTGGGAATGCGTTGAAGTTCAAAGGTGTACGTGATCCTCGTCTACCAATTCCACATTCACACACATACCATCTTGGCATACTTCGCAGAAGTCTGTGCAGAATATGCCGTTCTTCTTGCACGAGCATTTTAGGTTGTCACAAAAGCCTTTACATTTGCATCTGATGATGGACATCAATGCATCCGGTGCTGGTTTGCTGTCCATCATACATGGTAAAGTTTGCCGTCTGTTGACTTCCAGCCCCAATCCGTTGGTTGATGAAGATGGGAGTTACCTAACCAGACCTGCGTCTGGTAGTATACCCGATAGGAGTGGTATTTGGCAGCATCGCTTGTTGGGGGTAGACCCTTGACTTCAACACCTTTTAGGCTCTTGACCACCTTGGATTTAAATTTCTTCTGCCGCAGTTCATTTAACGATGTGCAGTATTTGTCACTACTGTAAACTCTGATTAGGGCTTGTTCACCAGCCTTTTGTATGTCTTCGTTGGTAGATGAACTTGAAAGGAATGGTGCTGCATATCCACAGAGGGCATTCTGCTTCTTAACTACAACTCCTTTACCGATCGAAAACAGACTTGATGTAGTGTCACAACCGCAAAGGGCATGCAGAAAAGGTAGGCATCTGCATACATCATTTCCAAGTGTGGCTCTCAGCTGTGATATGCTCCAAATAGGATGTTTAGCACTGTCCTTTTCTGAAACCATGAACAGTGGTTTGCTGTTTTCTTTAACGTGACAGCAGAGGAGTATGAGTACATCTGTGTCCTCAGCGATGACATGAGTGACTTGAGTTGTTGCCATGTTCACTGCTTCCTGGACGATCAAGAGGTCAGCGTCTCCTGGGGCATGCTTTGTAGGAATATTTGAGTTGCTCATTGTTTCGAGAGCAGATTGATAAATGCTCGCTTGTTCTTCTTGTTGGCCAAGAAGGAATTCTTTTCTAGTGAAGTGATGGTGTGGTCTTACTTGTACATCTGGTGCTACAGTTACACCCTTTGCTCGTTTCTTATGCGTTGATTCTTTCGTTGAAACCAAGTTCTCGTATCCATCGAAGACAATGACTGGGCTGGGGTACTTCTTAACATTGCAGACATATCTCGATGCTATAGCCGCATACGTTTCCCCTTTGTCCCATTGTATGCGCCGAAGTAGAGATCCTCCATCAAAGACTGTACATTCAGCAGCAACTGGTATTACTTCTTTGGCTGCAAAATGGTCCTTAGCAATAGCATCTACAAGTTGCGGCTTATCGGCATTTCTTGGAACTCCACTACTGGTGAACATTGACGGTGGGTATACGGACAGCTCGTAGCACATCAATCCATCGATGTCGATGTCGATGTCGCTATTATTGGCGATTACTAGAAGCCTCTGGAACAGAGCCTGAGGGTCAACTTCTAGTTCAACACCATCGGAAACAATCTTGTGGCCCATATTGTCTTCACCTGATCTTTTTTACTGAAGACATGTTGCTGCAGTGTTTCCTTCCATCTTCTTGATTATGGCATTACCGACATCTTTGGCAAGGTGAGCATTTGATTGTGGTGCTGTTATTCTGACACGATGTTGTAGAGGAAATCTTTTCAGAAAATGGGCTGTAGTCTTGTAAGTATTCATGGATCTTATTTGTATCCTTAGAGTCCTTCTTTCTTCTAGACATACAAGATCTTTATTGTCGCTGGTCTGGTGGGGAACTTTCATCTCAAGTGAAATCTGGGCGAAGATTGGCATGGACTGTAGCCATCGTGTACGCTGGGTTTCGTTCATCCTCGACCATGTGTCAGACCCCTGATGACTTGAGAGACTTCATTAACACTTGTTCAATGATGAGATCCGAAGCCAACCCGGCCCAGTACTTGTCTGATCTTCTTATGAACAACAGCCGGACTCAATTAGACGATCATATAATGTAGGATTCGGAATCTTTAAGGCCCAAGATGTCCTGCAAGAATAGGTGAAGACTTTGCATAGTTATTATGCCCTGACGCGGCGAAGTATGGTAACATGTCCTGTAGCGCCTTCAGGTACAGCATGGGTTGTCCTGTTCTTTGCCCTCTAATCGATGATCTTATAATGTCTATCATGTCCATATACTGGATCCACAGTTTACCATTTGGACACTGGAGATTCTGCTTAGCTTCGTTCAGGCTTTCAACAACTAGCTTGAGGCCAGGATCATCGGCATCTATTACGGTTTCTGAAGACTCCATTACTTCGTCATAGATTTGAAGAACTCTTTGCATGGCAACACGGGTACTGTCGTCTTCTAAGGCTTTCTTCAACACACACGTGTTTAAGGCAGCATCTACCAGCAAATGACCACGTATGGCTCTCTCATAAGCTTTTCCAGCTAACATGTGACCAACAGTGTTGGAACCATAGACCAACTCAAGAAGAGAGCGTAGTCCACTCCCTTTCATTAGATCATGAAATGCCCAATACTACCTAAAAAACTCATCATGGTGTGGAAAGGTCCAAGTATCAGAAATATGTGCCTAAGACGGTCTTCTTTGCTAATGATGTGTCTTGCCTTTAGCCAAAGCGGTTGATCAAATGTAAGCACAGGACTAATGTTGTGCTTGTTACATACATCATTTGCAAATGTTAACGTGGTATAAACACATGACATGTTCGTAGGGTCCAAGTCCACCATAGGTAAGAAATGGAATGATGCTTTGCCGGGATGGGTACCTTTGGTTGTTAGCTGCATATAGCCTGACCATCCTGGTCGATTCACTTTGAGAGGGTATGTTACTTTCCACAGCAGATCAAGATGCTCCCTCTTATCTTCATTTGTTATCACTTCTACGGTCTTGTAAGTTAAATTCTCGCCTACCTTCCCCAGTTTTCGGCACTTTATTATCTCGACACTCTTGGGCTTGATGTAAATACTTTCTTGGTTTCTTGGCACTGGTTTTTCAGAAGTTAGGGGTGGGGTGACAGCTGCCATTATTCCCATTCCGTGGTAGGAGTCTTTTCCATTCATTGTTACTGTGTTATGGTCGACATTATCTGCAATGAAATAGCAAAATCTATTGCCGATACCTTCCAATTGTTCTTTGTTGTGGAGAGATGCACAGGCTTTAAATAACTTCACTTCATCATATGAGACGCAGACCCCTCTTTCACTCAGTTCATCAACTAGATCGCTTTGAACCATGTTTAGAATGCACATGCATTGACAAACCAAACTGCATAGGCGCTTACGATACTTCTTGGCCTAGCCTGCGGCATGATGCTTTGGCCAATTGCTGCAATCTTCACGTCGAAGTCTGTTTTCTTTCCTCTGAACACTTCCGAGAAACAATCTCAACGACGGTGGTACATACTCAAGATTTCTCTGGGTATCTCCGATCCCTACAATTTCTGGATACAATCTCCTGTTTTCTGTAATGGAACTGATGTCTGATTTAATTAGAGCCGCTGCTGTTGTTAAGATTATTTTCTTTTTGTCTTCATTGGTTTCATTCTGTGTTTGCGATTTATGGAAATTGTTTAGAATTCTGGCTGCAGTCTGCCTTACTGTTACAACATTGCTGAACCTATTGATTCTGCTAATTATAAGACAATCACCAAACCTATCTGTAAGTTTCTGCTTCATATACGGGATGCTGTATGGGTCAACGCCGAGCTTCTGCATTCTGCTTCGGAAGTCTGACAATGTAACTAACTCTTCTTCTTCCTCTAAGAACTCATCCACAACAGCTGTGAATGCTGCCTCTCTTGAAACATCAGCAACCCTACCACCGGCATCTTTCACTTTATTAGCATCTCTGTCATGCTTTGATGGTATGTTGCGCATAGTTCTAAAATTTGAGTCACATGCCTTATGATACTTAGCTTCAGCAGCTGGCAAATCATGCACACATTCAATTCTAGACCTAACATCATCACCCCACATATCACATCGTTTATCACATAATTCCAAAATATTTTTCTGATAAGGCAAGGTAGTTACATTAAATACTTCTTTGTGAGGACAATTATTTTCATCAAGGACATTCATAGAGCAATACAAACAATGTGAAACAAAGTCAAAAGCTGGTTTCTTAGATCTAAGTGAGGGAGGAGTACTGAGACTTTCTGCGGCTTTCCTTTTCTTGGCAACTGCAATGCTCTTCTGGTTACAGTGGTTACGTCTACATTTAGCATGGACTACCTGGTGAACCTGAACCAAAAATGATGTGCCCTCTCCTGGTTAGCTTTTGGTGATGCCGGCAACTCCTTGTTTGTTCAATGCCCATGTCTTGGCCATCATGTATAGATACGCCGCAAAACACACACAAGTCTTCGTTGGTAGTAGGAGGACGATCCATAATTGACCTAAAGAGGAATAGAATAATGATAATCATTTACCAGATTGTATTGAACATTATGTTTCCAATAGTGTTAATAGAACCCAAAAGTCCCCCCATTCAAAACCTCACTTACAATAATACTGAATTTGCACAGCTGACTATGATACACAACTTGATGGAAACAGCGAGCATGTACACAACTTGATGGAAACAGCGAGCATGTACACAACTTGATCATATGGTATCCATCTCACCTGCAAATGAAAAGTAGAATAGTGGTACTATAGTTAAAACATCCATTGAACTTTAAACGTTAATGAAAATTATTTATTTAAAACATTCATAGAGTATATAATATACCTTACCTGTACTGGTCCCATTGATTCGTTTCAGATCAAAATAAAATCAATGCTATCTGAATAAACACTGCAGGTTGCGGTTGCCTCATCTGCTCACTGTAGAGGAAAATTAATTCATGACAAGTCATTCAGCTTATACACACCAGGATACAAAAACATATTATATACAAAAACATATTATCATGAAAATGTAGAACCGTCATGGACATTCTTTTTTTAATTTAGCACATTCAAACAAAACAGTGCAAGCCACATGGCATGTGTGAGGTCACATGACATAGCAACTATTCAAACTGTAGAGGGCTCTGTACATAGTTCTAGACCAGTTATTTAAATGTATGGCCTGATAAATGAGAGATAAATGCATGAAACCAGAACTCGCGTTTATATGTTGTATGTATGTCTTTTGTTGATGTGAAATTGACCTACTTAACCCAAATTGACCCCTGGCCTACTTACATAATGGTCAATATGAAAAATAAATTAGTTTTTTAGGTAGCTGATAGCATGTTTCTATTCAAGTCTAACAGAAACATGTACCCAAAAACCAACCGTTTAGAAGATACCAAGCCACATATATCCACAACGGCGGCCATTTTTAATTATGCAAATTAGGCAATTTCGAGATGGCCCCTCATGGCCTAACTCGATGTGTATGTACCTCAGGGTCCATTAAACACATTTCAGCAATAAAACCTTCTCTTGCAGTTTGTTTCGTAAAACTGGCCTATATGAGCTATTTCCCGTAGATTACATAGCGCTAGATAAGTCGTTGTAGGTTACTTGTCAATAAATTTTATTTATCTATATAAATTTTATATAGATAAATATGCTAATCGAATGTTTAGTTGGATTTTGCTTATTTACAAACTGTTTGGTACTCGGCGGAGTTGTATATTTGAATCGTAAATATTCGTACATCAATGATGAATTTATAGCACCGTTGACTAGAGCCAAACAATTTAAAAAAAATATAACAAGTATTATATAATAATGGAAGAAGTTGCAATTTTTTTAAATGAAGAGCCGCGGCAAGTGCAGCAGCAGCAGGAGCGACTATAGCAGTAGCGGCTACGCCACGTCAAGTGCCGCAAACACCACAAACACCGACTATAAACAATAGCGCCTCCGGCAATCGCAGTGATCGTTTGTTAGCCGTCGTAGCTGGAGGAAATTCAAAGAAATGTTTAGGAAAAGAATATACCATTTCAGATATTGAAACTTTAAATTTAATCGAACAAGATAAATTATATGCGCGATACGAAGCGAGACTAGGTCGTGAAATGATATCTTCATTAGGTTCATCGATCATAAGTCTTTATGCTAAAGCGTTAGGAACAAGTTTAATCATGACCGATGTGATGGGATATAAATTTATGATCGATGATGAAGATGATTTAATTACCGATTTAGAAAAAGACCCGCTCATTTCGAGCGCTCTTTCTTGCGTATTATGTGAAGTACCGGTATACTACAAGTACGGAATATTCTTAGCACCAATGGCAACAGCGCTAATTTCAGCAAAACATTTTAAAAGAAAAGATTCTTCTTGTCTAATTTATAAAGACGATGGAGCCAGAGAAAACAGAAGTGACGAAAGAAAAACACAGAAGTGAAAACGGAGGAGAGCAACGCAAGCAAAGCGCAAACGGAAGTAACTAAAACACCGCCAATAACCAAAACAAAAAATCCAAACAGAGTCGCGGTTGGTAAAAAACTAGCAGAATTTAATAAAAATAAAAAGCAAAATTTTAAAAAGAAAGCGGTTGTCAACGCTGCAAGCGTTACGTTTCAACAAAGCGTAAAAAAAGAAAGCGATGAAACAAACGCGTTGTACATTGGCCTTGGGAGGGATCGCGTGTTTAATCTGGCGTAGCCGCTACCGCTACAGCGCAAAGCGCAGCCACGCCAACCAAAAACCCGCCTCGCAGCCAGTAGCAGCAGTAGCGCCCATAGCAGAAGAACCCGTTGTCCAAGAAAAGAAAAAAAGTTAATGTATTCAAAATGTAGCGAAGAAATATTTAAAAAAAAATATTGTCTATATTATAAAATATGTCTACGATAGATACGAATGGAATCGTTAATTCAGCTTATCACGGAGGAGTCGTAGGAATCATAACCGTTATTTATAGCATGGCTGTTAAAAAAGTGTTTAAAATAAATCCAGCTGATTTAGGAAAACTTGATGTAAGCGACAGTCTTAAACTCACGGCAACAGTTGGGTCGGCGTTAATGACTCAAAATTGGTTAGTCAATCAAGGAATTTTACCGAGAAATATTATGAATTCTCCCAATTAGCGGCAGCGAAATTTTGTTATTTATAAAATAATAAATGGATACAAAGAAGGTACAAAGAAGCGGAACCGTTAATCGATAAAACTACTGCGCGAGTAAGTAACGCGTTTGAAAAAAATTATAAAAGGAGCTTATTAACTTGGCCAAAAAATTTAAAAGTCGATCCTGGCAAAGAATTTATGTCGAGCGTCAATGTTTTAATGAATAAAAACCACGTCAAGATACAGAGAGGCGAAGCTGGAAATCATAGAGCGCAAGGTATAGTAGAACGATTCAATAGAACTTTAGCCGAAAGATTATTTTCTCATCAATACGGGCAAGAAATGACAAACAATGCGAGATCGGCAACAAATAAAGACGCGAGATCTAGAGAATGGGTAAAAAGATTACCGCTCGTTATAAAAGCATTAAATAACGAAGAAACAGGTGGAGGAACGGCAGCAGCTGCAACCTGAGGGTGGGTGGAAACTGTGGCAATGGAGGATACAGAAGGAATCGCCGCTTCTACTATCTTGTCCGCTATGTCGGCAAGCTGCTCGATGTTGACGGCGTCGCTGGTAAATGCAAGAATGAGTTGCACATTCTGAGGTAGGCGTTGCAGAAAAAGCTGTTTTAGGATCCTCTCCTCGAGTTTCCCGTCGCCCAGAAGTTGTTTCATTCTGCGCAGCAGTTGTGAGGGCTTGCGATCGCCTAGCTCCTCGGAGATCAACAGTTGGTGTAGCTTCTTTTGTTCCGATGTAGAAGTACGACGAACCAGCTCGGCTTTCAGGGTTTTGTACCGTTCTGTCTTTGGTGGATCAATGAGTAGATCGCGGACTTCCTGTGCAATCTCCGGCTGAAGAGATGACACAACATAGGCAAACTTTGTCTCTGGTACCGTGATCCCTCTTGTAGCAAACTGGGCTTCAACTTGTGCGAACCAGAGGGCGGGGTCATTAGGCCAGTAAGGGGGTAGTTTGAGACTAACAGCAGCAACTGGGGGAGGCAATGTGGAGGGGGAGGCAATGTGGAGGGGGATGGCACTGTACTGGGAGGAATATTCGGGTCAGAACTCTCCTTTGTAGCAAATGCGAAAATATTCAAATTTCCACCAAAAACTGTCCAGCTCAGTCTTAGAAACAGATCTAAATATTAAAGTTTGACGATCAAAACGATGAGTTGATACAAATCACGTCTGGGTCACCAATGAAGAGGTTATGCTGTTTTTAGATAAAAGTTATAACCACTTACCAACAATGTCAGTATCTTTTGTCTGGGCTTCAATCGTCCACCGCCACCGAACAGCGGTACGAAAAACTGCTCCCCATGCTGGATGGTGCGGCACCCGTTCGGCTGTAGGCCTACACAGTACAGGCATACGCGTGTGACGTATGCAATCACTACACACGTATATTGGTCCGGAAAGCTCGTTTTCTAGTTCCACAGAAACGCGGTCCAAAACTGATGAAAACCTCGGCGAGCACAAACCACAAATCCACAGTATAACAGTCAATATTTAGAAGGACGACGAATTGTAAAAGTTGTCGTAGTCCCGTAGAGAAACTTGAGAAAAAACAGGAGTTATCACTCAAAAATTCACAACGTGTCGATCGTTTCCGAAGGAAACCGCGCAGAGAGAGTGTAAAGTTAGAGTACTTTTTCCTGCATGGCACAACATGTAGAAAGTCGTCTGGAATCCAGACTCAAAAGAATGTGCGCCGTGTACATGGTGCGCATGCGTACAGGTTCCAAGAGTATTTACAAGGAATGTAATAAAACAAGGTTACTACAAATCGCTAAAAATGATATAGGAGATGAAAATGCGATGGAACAACTTGTACAACGAGAGCAAGAAATATTAAACGAAATACCCGTACTTAAAGAACAAATAATCAAACTTGATGAGAGTAGTCAATTAAATAGAATAAAAGAAACGTTATATAGAATAAAAAATATAGACAAAACGTTGGGTGAAAGAATAAAAACTTTATTTAGAGAACAAGGCGTCACGATTATCAGTTTATTAACGGCCTTTAGTATGACTATCGCTTTTATCATTGAAGCGATGGTAAAACCAACTATAGCGCCTACACCTGTACCTACACCGAGTAGTGGGGGCGTAAAAGAATGGATACAAAAAACTTTTAAAAATCTAGCGGTTACGTCTGCTAAAAAAAAACTCGGAGAAAAAGCTTTAGCCGCATTACCTGGTATTATCGGGTCGGTAGTAAGTTGGTTATTTACTGCAATCTCAAAAGTGGTAACATGGACGGCGGAACACGTGTGGCTAGCCTTGACCGGAGTTGGCGTTTTAATTTTATCTTATATACAGCGTCAACGTTAAGTCAACAACTCGTAAATCATAATACCTAATCCAGTAATAATCGCGAAACCAATAATTAAAGAATTTTTTTCGTCTTGATGTGTAGCGTCTCGAGTCACAAAAGATGATATTACACCTGTTTTATATCGTTAACTATCGGTTGATTATCACCTTCACTCGGTGTTGGTGTATCAACTATTGGTTGAGAATCTATAGATGGTGGTGGCGGTTGTTGAGCGGCTGTACCTACAGCAACGAGTGGAGGTGTAGATAATGGTGAGGCGAGTGTTGAATTTATATCTTCATTCAATCCAAAATATAAATCAGACGTTGCAATTAAAAGATTATTGTTGTATCCATCTATCTTCCCTATTCGCGTATTCATGTCACCTGGTATCATGTATAATAAATCCCCGATAACAAAGTTTAATTGCGTTTTAGTATCTGACAGAGATTTTTGATACCGATCGATAGAATGTTGTAAATCGATCGGTTTATCAATCTCAGCATCGAGAATGTTTAAAAATTGATGCTGCGCATCTAAACCGGTACCCGCCGTAAGAATTCCACTTTTAGCTTGTACTTGAGCCCCCAATATCGCGTAAACGTACGTTCTTATAGAGTCGTTAATTCATTCTATACCAACATCTGTAAAGCCTTGCGCTAATCCCAAAGACAATATAAATTTAATCCATGCTGTTTTAACTCGCTCAGATTGTAAAATGTAACCTACTCTAATGGTATGTTCTTTACGCTTACGTACACCATCATCAAAAGCCATTCTTTTTTCACCCGTTCCAAAGTTTGCGGGAATATGATTGAGGGGAATGGGTTTATTATCGTGGAGTATAGAATTATCGTAGTTGTGTCCTGGTACAGGGTCGTATCTTTTACCAATGTTTCTCCACCAATAAGCAGTGCCTAGTCCATTGGTGTACGTGTCAACTCTTTGTTTTCAATTAGATACGGGGGAAACGTGAAATTCAATACATATTCTATTGTACGCACCAGAGTCAATATTATTATCAATCGCGTTAAAAAGATCTTGAAAAGATGCAGGACAGCTCATTTCTTTGAGTAATCGTCTAATTTGATAATAAACATGAAATCTAAAAAAAACTACGAATCATCGGATTAGAATGAAGTAAATGTTCGTAACTCACTCCACATCCCGTCGTACTACACCACGTTACAAAATTTATTTGATTCTGATAAAACTGTAACGGATTAGAATTCCAATCATTTACAACCTCGTCGCTATTGACGTGAGGCAACCTATATTTTTCAAAAGGATCAGATAGTTCTACGTTAAAAAATTCATTTTCATTAACGTAAATATCTATATTCGTCAAATCTCTCGCAGTAATTTGTTGAGCGGGTATAAAATTTCCAGATTGTGAATACCGTTTCGATAAATTGCTTCGAAATGCTAATGTAAAAGGCATTTTATTATATTACAACTATAAATTATAAATTATAAATATAAAAATGCATCATACGATCGCAATTAAAAATTTAAATAATACAATCTCGTTAAATAATACGATCGATAATCGGGACGGTAAACTCAGTATTTCTTTAATATAAAGCATTAACATTTGGGTCGGTTACTATAACGTGCGTAAAAAAGAAAGAATATGGCTATGGAAAAGCTGGATAAACGAAAGAAATGAACAAAGTGAGCAAGAAGATGTTGAGTATATCGAACCCGGACTTTATAACACTAATGAAATTATCGACATTATCTTAAAAAATGCACCTTGGATGACGTTTGTTGTCGAAAAAAAAATAGGTAAATCTATTATAAATATTACTCAACAAAAACGAAGAATTAAATTTTCATCGGGATTAGCTAATTTACTCGGATTTGAAAATGATTATCTAGCTGAGGGAGAACACGAAGGAAGAAAACTCGATTTACTACCTTTTAAAATGATATACATTCATTGCGATCAAATTTCTACGACCGAAAATTTTCACGATGGAAAACCTTGTACTATTTTAAACCTTTTCCCGCTACAAGATAAATCGTTGGGAGAAAGTATGTGTAAGGAATATTCTAATCCGTTACGAAAAAATCTTAAAACTGGTACTTTTAATGAATTGAGTTTTCAAATTAAAGATTCATTAGGTAGAGACATAAATAATCACGGTATGCCTATCTGTTTAACCTTTGAAATTAAATGATTATTAATGTATTTTATTATATTAAATATGGCAAGTATTTATGGTCCTAGTCGTGAAAAAGCATCTATTGTAGGAGATGACAATAACAATCTTTACATTTATGAACAACATGGCTATATTGATGGAGATGAAATGTTACAAAAGATAACCTTAGTCGAAAAATATCAATTTATACTTGGATGGCACGGCGCATTTAAACTACCCTTTTACATGTTTAATGATCCACCTACATACTGCGAAATTTTTAAAAAATTTATGAAACACGGTGAAATATTTTCACATTCAACGACGGGTAATTTTTCCGTTGACGTATATTATATTCCTTCTCCCGCTCGAGGGAAAACATTTATTTTCAACGATAATTCTTCGCAACATGTCGATTTCGAATTGCGCTTCCAAACGCGAGATAATAAAAAAGTTTTTGTACAAGCGACTTTTTTCGGCTCTTTAAAACACTAAAATCTGTTTCAATTTTAAAATTAAAAGTTTACCGTAAAATTAATATAATCATTTTAATATATAAAATATGGCGAGTATTTACGGACCTAGTCGTAAGAGCGAACAATTTTCGGCTAGCGATAGCACACCTAACAATCCTTACATCTTTGAAAAAAGTGGATATATCGATGGAGATGAAATTCAACAAGATAAATCACTGTATAATATAGATGATATATTTTACATGGTGTGGAGTGGCATGCATCAAGCAGGGTTTGATGATTTTGTGCCGATAACAAACTGTTCGACTTATACTAAAATAAGTAATGGTGAAAATTATTATTCAATCGTTTTAAAACGCGAAGTTGACCCGAGGGGAGCCCCCAACTTTTTTTGGTATGAACTAGGTAATGAAGATAGAGACTTTTCTTTTTATGATAATAAACCAAAGCTTATAGAATGTGGAATTTGCTTCAAATTAGAAAACAGCGTTTATAACAGAAAATTTTTATACAAGCAACCTTTTTCGGTTCTTTAGAAACTGGAATCTGTTACGATATAAAAGTTAATAGTTTTCCCTTGGTTTAAAATAAAAATTATAATCTTTTACTATTATTAAAAAGAATATGACTACAGAAAGAGCAAAAGTTGATCTAACCACTAATCTCCAAGATGTAATTCGCTACAAAGTACGTCGTTTACAAGAAGAAGATGACATTCAAAAAGAAATTTTAGAAGAGAAAAACGAGCGTGAGGCAGTAGATGAAAAATTATATGAAATCATCAAAGCATATAACACCGTAGAATGGTTTGTGAAAATGGGTCTGATGGTTGTAGGCACATCTAGCGCCATGCTTTTCATCTATGAAAACGGAGATCGGATTAAAAAATATTTTCCATTATTTTTTAAATCTTTTACTATTAATAGAAAATAATGAGCGTCTCTGCAGAAACAACCAGAGTTTATCCAATTTTACCCTCTACGCCTCTATATACTAACAACAACGAGCTAAATATAGATAATGTTAATGCATTTCGTCTACAAAAAAATCAATAACATTCAAAAAGAAATTACGAACCGAAAGAAACGAACGAGAAACAATATATAAAAAATATAATAAAATCATTAAAACTTGTAGTATCGTAGAAACGATGGCAGAATTGGGATGTATGGGAGCGGGAGCCATCGGAATCGCTAGTATCGCTACCGTTGTAGCATCACCGGTCGGATTTGTTGCCCCCAGACTGAAGAAGAAAGCATTTTCAAACTAAAAAAAAAGATTGGTTGTTCGGCAATCTGCCGACATGGTGGTTTATTACTGTACAAGTAACACATCTCACAATTTATTGATTGACTAGAATATATAGTTAATTGGTTTAACGCTATTTGTTAACGGTTCCAAATACATATCCCACTTTTATTGTAACTCCCAATCAAGTATGAGCATCTAGCCCCTCCCAGATAGGCACGGTCTGTGGAGGCGGAATATACAATTAACCCTAACGCACTAGACCCTAGTTGCTGGGTACCATCCTCAATCCTTCAAAATCCTTCGATTGCCCTACCCCAAAAAAATGCATTCATCCTCAATCCTCCAAAATCCTCAAAAAATTTGCAACCATAAAAACAGTGCTGGGTTTACAACTACCCAATGTGAAATATGAGCTTATAGGTCAGGACACAGTGCAGCAAAGGGGAGTACCTTGTTTATGACCAGTAATAACTATAAACAATGGGAGACTTGTCCTTGAAACAATGGTACACAGTGTAAGGTCTGTTTGTGTACTGGTGTACTGGTATACTAGGTCACACATGTGTGACCTAGTGTACATAGACAGACTACCACTGTGCATTAGTAACCCTAACCCTGCCAGACGCAACACAGTGCATCAGGTGGAAAAGTCTGGTGCACTTTGATGCATTCAGCTGTCAACACCAGTGCATAAGCAGCCAAGTCTGAGGCTATTGAGAGCTGGTCCCATTGAACAATGCCAGAGTTGTATCCTGCTGCGTTGGGTGACCACAGACTCTGAGGCAGTTCGGCCTTGAGATTTGTGACCAGATGGATCTTGCTGCACTCTGCAGCCAAGTCACTTTGACAAACGATGCAATCTGATGCGTCTGGCAGGGTTTTAGTACTACTAGTACTGGCTGCATGTACAGCACTGTGAAACGGATGGAGTACCAGTACTTACCTTGCCGAGTGAGAGAAATGAAAATTAAATAGTACCACATTCCAGCAACTCCTACCACACCAGTCCTCCAAAATCCTCATGCTTTTCAAACACCATTCATCCTCAATCCTCCAAATTCCTCATGTTTTTCAAACACCATTCATCCTCAATCCTCCAAAATCCTAATGTGAAGAAACAAATTGAAAGTTTGCTATTTTACGATGGAACACTTCTCGTTAAAAAGCATGCTGTTAATTCGTATGTTGTACATATAGATATCCCGATTGAATAATTGTGTGCATTTTTAATTAGTTGGGCTGGTTTAATTAGTGGATCGATTAATTGGGGGCACTAATAGATTATAGCTAGAGATGTGATGAACACATCTACACTGCAAAAACCGTGGTGTTAAAAACGACACCATTGGTGTTTATATTAGGCAACTCGCACAATATAAACACCATGGAAGAATAAAGTTGACACCATTGATGTTATTTTAACACCTCAGTTTTTGCAGAACAAATGAAGAAAAAATCATAATTTCGCCATTTTACGCATGCCGTTTGTACAATGTGCATTGATATCCCGATTGGATAATTTGTATGCATTTTAGTTTGGGCTAATTAGTGGATCGATTAACTGATAGATCATAGCTAGAGATGTGAACACATCTGTGAAGAAATTTGTTTACAAAATTTGCCATTTTACGATGGAACACTTCTCGTCAAAGATAGGCACGCCGTTCGTACATTGTACATATGGAGATCCCGATTGGCTAATTGTATGCATTTTTAATTAATTCGGCTGGGCTAATTAGTGGATCAATTAATTGGGGTCGCTAATAGATTATAGCTAGAGATATGTGATGAACACATCTGTGAAGGAGGGGGGAAATACGATTTTGCCATTTTACAATGGAACACTTCTCGTCAAAGATAGGCATGCCGTTCGATAAATTGGGGGCGCTGATAGATTATAGCTAGAGATTATGATGAACACATCTGTGTAGAAAAAATTACCATGTTGCCATTTTACGATGGAACACTTCCCGTCAAAGTTGTGCGAATCGTCTTTGTGCATTTTACTGTGAAACTCTGTGTCCTTTCTCTATGGTTTACACTCAATGACGGATATTGACGGCCTTTGGCGGTAATTAAAATTCCGTGCCAGCACCAAATTTCGTGCACCAAATTTCGTGCTAGCACTAAATTCGGTGCTGACTTCAGCCTGGTGGATATACGCCGGTGGAGGGCCATAGTCAAGATGGCCAACCCGATCGTGGTTTTCGAATTCATCCGGATTTTAACCCACAGCGTCGAATCCGCGGTCGAATCCGCGGCTAGCTTGATCTTGGTGATTTGTTGTGACTTCCTTTTCCTTTCTTTTAAAAACTTCGTTGCATATTTTTGGTGTTGCCAATGATTGAAAAATGAATTCAGCCCTGTTAGATGGTAAGTATTAAAGTACTAGTCAATTGGGACGTTTACGGTTTAGCTGTAGGCATAGGTCCCGTACGGCGTTTAACGACAGTTAGGCCTACTACTACTAGTACTAGTACAGTAGGCCTACTAGTACTACTACTCAATTTACCCTAAATGACGCACCTAAGGTTATATAATCAACTGGACGGTAACTTACAAATGAAATTAGCAGTTTGGTGTTTCAGTTTGTTTCAGTGAAGGATTCTCTTGTAAAATGCTGAATTTCAATGCATGATCATACGCGTGGACGTCTTGAGCGCCGTTTTTTGAGACGCACAGAATTGTGGTCATCAGAAAATTGATGTTGGTATAATGACTCACCCCAAACTGTTAAAGTTGATGGGGGCACAGAAAATGTACCCAAAAAGAAAAACAGTTGAAATCATGTTTCATCTTATTCCAGATGGTTGTAAAATTGTTTTTAAACATGAAAATAAAAATATTGTTTTCAATTTTTTAAATAAAATGGTATAATTTGGAGAAGCTCTCAACACTTTTAATCAATATTCTTGAAAGACCAATAAAATGGAAGGTGGTTAAATTTCTTGCAAAAAGTACTTTAAAACTTTGAAATGTGTAAAATTGCTGTTAACATTTTGTCAAATAAAAGATTTCTTTTTATAACCATGATATTAATGTTTCATTTTCTCAATAATTTTCCACTACCATCGAAATAAACACCAACGAATTAAGTAGTCTTCGTTCGCTTCTTCTATAAGGAATGTGTCCAATTTGAGGATCAGTATTTCTTTAAAAAATCATTGCAAATGCAAAGCATTCATATATTTTGGTTTCCACAGGCAACAGCTTGTTGACGGCATAGAACAATAAAATCACAGATGTTCGTGAAAAAAAATTGAGGTCATGTAAATCTCTTACTATTTGTATCTAGTAAAATCAGTGGTTAAACAACTTTTTCCACTTTCACAAGCACTAACTTTCCAGTAAATCATACAATTTCACTATAATTTTTATTTCTGTAACAAGCACGACTTAGATAAGTTTATGCAACCAATACGCCATAGTTTTGTAAGTTTTCCGAGAAATGCTAAGCCAAAGGTAGGTGCGTCATTTCACGAGTGCGGCGAATTACGTACATGGACGATACTACTAGTAGTACAGCGATGGGTATTTTGCAGAACACGCGGAACTCTGCAGAACCCTGCGGAACGCATATAAAACAACAAATACAGAGATACATACGCAGCCTAATAAAGAAGAAACCTTCCAAACTTGCTTCCATTTACCAATATCTGCAAAATCGGCCCATATTAATAGACTTTTATAGCCTTTAGTCATGTTAATGCTTGCAGAACGCTTGTCGTTTGTTAAATTTGTATTGTTGTGCAGAACACAGCAGAACACATGCTGTTTGGGGATCTGCCATTTACGAATCGGTGCATGCAAAATTGGGGCATGCAAAATCGATACAAAATCTGCGTAATAATCCCAAGCAGAGTGTTTAGACGAGGTATAAATCTTTCATTCAGTCGTTGTTACGGAGAGTAAAAGGTTTATAAATGTTTTTGTTTTTACCATGACGGACAGTTTTTTTTATATCATCAACTGCCCATATTGTTATTTTTTTAAAGATAATTCTCCCGTTATGTTTTTTAATTGTTATTGTTCCTCAGTTTACCCAGTTAGGTATTTCAGCGTGCATACTGTGTGGCAGTGGGAAAGTACCCGTGGGAGGGGGGCATGTTTACAGGTGCGGAACGTATACTCCAATGTTTGCAAATGTTTTTAATTTCCAGTGGGCAAGTTTGTCCTAAACTGCCCATATTTTCATTTTTGTTTGAAATTGTGCCTGTTGAGGTTTTATAATTGTTAGTGTTCCCGGCAGTTTACACCGTACATTGTAAGTAAGGTATTTCAGGTCGAGTGTAATACGTATATGTACAGTGTACATGTACTGCATGGCAGTGGGAAATTTGTATTGTTGTGCAGAACACAGCAGAACACATGCTGTTTGGGGATCTGCCATTTACGAATCGGTGCATGCAAAATTGGGGCATGCAAAATCGATACAAAATCTGCGTAATAATCCCAAGCAGAGTGTTTAGACGAGGTATAAATCTTTCATTCAGTCGTTGTTACGGAGAGTAAAAGGTTTATAAATGTTTTTCTTTTTACCATGACGGACAGTTTTTTGTATATATCATCAACTGCCCATATTGTTATTTTTTTAAAGATAATTCTCCCGTTATGTTTTTAATTGTTATTGTTCCTCAGTTTACCCAGTTAGGTATTTCAGCGTGCGACTGTGTGGCAGTGGGAAAGTACCCGTGGGAGGGGGGGCATGTTTACAGGTGCGGAACGTATACTCCAATGTTTGCAAATGTTTTTAATTTCCAGTGGGCAAGTTTGTTATATCCTAAACTGCCCATATTTTCATTTTTGTTTGAAATTGTGCCTGTTGAGGTTTTATAATTGTTAGTGTTCCCGGCAGTTTACACCGTACATGTAAGTAAGGTATTTCAGGTCGAGTGTAATACGTATATGTACAGTGTACATACATGTACTGCATGGCAGTGGGAAAGTACCCGTGAGAGGGGGTATGTTTACAGCTGCGCAACGTTGACTAAAATGTTACCAAAGAGGTGTTTCTCGACAATCAGTCAATCAAAATAAATTTATAAAGTGCCAAAATAAAAAGTTTGCTCTTAGGCGCTGAGGCACGTCCTGCAGCAGGTGAGCGGCTTGAAAGTATGGAATGATTCTGGAAGCTTGTTCCAGATTTAGGGGCCATAGACGGAAACTGTGTTCTTGGCTCGACATAGTTAAGTGAACGGAGGAAGATTGAAGTCGTCTCTGTTGAGGACTAACTTGATCATGTCCGTGATGTAAGCAGGAGCTTGTTTTCGTTACGCGAACGACATGCACGCTGAGTGAGTAATATACCGTACGTAACATCTTTTGTTAGTATTCACTCCAAGCCACGTATAAACCTTGTCCTACTGTCAATTCTTCCTTCTCTGTTCAGCAATTAAACCTTGCTTTCTATTTTCCCTTCATATCCCTCCCACCCACGAATTAATTAATTCGCAAGGACAAAGGTAGTCGTGTAACAAGAAACCACATAATAATGTCTTGCACCAAGACTAGGACAAAGGGAATGCGCCCTCAATCGTTATCCTTGGACGTGTGGTGTATTATTTTTGTTGTGTAAGGGTAAAACTAAATTAATATAATTTATCCCCGATGCAATTATTACATCTACATGTATTACAATAGATTAATGACATGATAATTGCACACAGAGAGCTGCCATATTGGAAGGTTCTCAAACAAAGGAGTGACCATTGACCTATATGTACATGTAGTGGTGAATAGGCACAATATTAATGGGCAGTAAAACAATATAGTGCCATCAGTAGTAAATACAAGACGCATCCACATTTTTCACTACCAAAATGTGGTTTTTCGTGGCCTGCGAGCGCCAGGGCGCTGGACTGATACTGAGTGCCTTGCCATTAATAATAGTTCAATGTGTAAATTTGTTGGTTATTGGTATTATATGGTTAATGGAGTGCAGTTTTGTACAGATGTGTTATGCGTTTAGCGTATTGTGACAAGGGTATTTATGGCTTCCTTGTTTGTTTTTATTGACAACATAATATTTAATCGTAGCACCAAATTCAATTGGGAAAGTATTTGGAAGAAGGTTCAAAGTAATATTTTAGACAATGGAGATAAAGACCATTAGTACAGGTTAAAACATAGAATTTTGCCTACCAAAGACATTTTGTACAAAATGAAGATTACTCATAATGATCAATGTCCATTGAGTAGCGTAGAAAAGGAAAGTATTGAACATCTTTTTATTTATTGTTCTAAACATTTAGAAGCTTGGCTTTTCGAAGAGAATTTATGTAAAAAAAATATACAGGTAACAGTTTGTTTTTCTTAAATGATTGTAATAGAATCTTAGGGTATGGAAAACAGATGTGTGATGTGCCATTGTTACTAGTCGCTAGGCTGCACCGTATTATCTGGGCTATAAGATGTGAATTAGTTAATGGGGAGTGCCAAACTGGGCATTTTCATATCCTAGAGAGATACAAAAGAAGCGTCAAGAGGCAAATTCACACGGAGCGAGCTAGGATCAGCGACGGAAAATAAAGCCTTATGTTACTTTGAAGGGGATAAATTGTTTTTTAATTTCTAAACAGGATCGTTTTTCTTTCATATGTACGTATGTGTGTATAACATTTTTATTGTTCTCCCTTTTGGCTTATTTGAATGTTTATTTTTTATTTTAATCCGAGTTTTGTAAATACGTTCCTTTATTTGTTTGTGATTAATTGATTGTTAATTGTAAATATGTGAATGAGAAATAAAAGGAGCTTTTTGCTCCATCAGAGAAAAAAAAAAAATAATGCACCCGACAACACCAATTTTGCTAAATATGTACAAGTACACCGCGGTTCTTTCACATACATCCCACTGCAGAAATATAAGAAAAGTTGAAAACTTGATTGGACAGCATTATGAATACATGTAGTAGTTTTTTTATTTATTTATATTACTATTTGTATTTAACAAGTGGATCATTTAAACAAAACTTCTATGAAAAAAATTTCATTGAACAAGAAAGAAATTGTTATTACTATCATGATCACTGTCGAGTAAAATTTTTAAATAATCAAATATTGCGCAAGTCAACTGTAAAACTATTTAATACTAGACCACAAATGCACGTAGTCTTCCTATAAATGCCCATGCTATTCATCAATTTATTTATTTGCCCAATTTATATTTTTCAGTTTTAGGTACATGTATTTCAGAATGCTGGTTAATTGATCCAAACATGGGCACTTGAGGATATAATAAACTTGTCCATGGTAAAATACAAATATTTGGTAATATTGGAGTCTACGTTCTGCAGCTGTAAACACGACCCCTCCCACGAATACTTCCCACTGCCATGCAGTATGCACGTATTACACTCGATCTGAAATACCTAAATGGGTAAACTGCGCAACACCGAAAATTACAAAAACTTAACAAGCGATTTTTCTAACGAAAATGAAAACATGGGCAGTTGAAGATATAACAAACTTGTCCATGGTAAAATAAAAACATTTGGTAACATTTTAGTCTACGTTCTGCAGCTGTAAACATGCCCCCTTCCACGAGTACTTTCCCACTGCCATGCAGTATGCACGTATTACACTCGATCTGAAATACCTAACTGGGTAAACTGCGGAACACTAACAATTATAATACTTTAACAGTCGATTTTTTTTAATAAAATAAAAACATGGGCAGTTTGAGGATATAACAAACTTGTCCATTGTAAAATAAAAATATTTGGTAACATTTTAGTCTACGTTCTGCAGCTGTAAACATGCCCCCTCCCACGAGTACTTTCCCACTGCCATGCAGTATGCACGTATTACACTCGATCTGAAATACCTAACTGGGTAAACTGCGGAACACCGAAAATTAAAAAAACTTAACAAGCAATTTTTCTAACGAAAATGAAAACATGGGCACTTGAGGATATAATAAACTTGTCCATGGTAAAATACAAATATTTGGTAATATTGGAGTCTACGTTCTGCAGCTGTAAACACGACCCCTCCCACGAGTACTTTCCCACTGCCATGCAGTATGCACGTGTTACACTCAATCTCAAATACCTAACTGGGTAAACTGCGGAACACCGAAAATTAAAAAAACTTAACAAGCAATTTTTCTAACGAAAATGAAAACATGGGCAGTTGAGGATATAACAAACTTGTCCATGGTAAAATAAAAACATTGGGTAATATTTTAGTCTACGTTCTGCAGCTGTAAACACGCCCCCTCTCACGGGTACTTTCCCACTGCCGTGCTGTATGCATGTATTACACTCGATCTGAACACGCATAACACTCGATCTCAAATAACTAACTGGGTAAACTGTGGATCACCGACAATTAAAAAACCTTAACATGCGAATTTTCAAACGAAAATGAAAACATGGGCAGTTGAGGATATAAGACACCTGCTGATCATAGTAAAATAAAAACATTTGGAAACGTTTTAGTCTACGTTCCGCAACTGTAAACATCCCCCTATCTGGGTAAACTGCAGAACACTAAAAAAAATTAAAACCAAAGGCGAATTTTCAAACAAAAATTAAAATATGGGCAGTTGAGGATATAAAAAAAAAACTGTCCGTCGTGGACAGAAAAACATTTATAAACTTTTTACTCTCCGTAACAACGACTGAATGACAGATTTATACCTTGTCTAACCCCACAATGCTTGGGCAGATTTTGTATCGATTTTCTTCGCAAATTTTTTTGGCAACTAACGCCGTTCGAATAGGGTGATGGAGACGAACGAAGTGCCTGCATGCACCGATTCGTAAATGGCAGATCCCCAAACAGCATGTGTTCTGCTGTGTTCTGCACAACAGTACAAATTTAACAAACGAAGAGCGTTCTGCAAGCATTAACATGACTGAAGGCTGTAAAAGTCTATTAATATGGGCCGATTTTGCAGATATTGGTAAATGGAAGCAAGTTTGGAAGGTTTCTTCTTTATTAGGCTGCGTATGTATCTCTGTATTTGTTGTTTTATATGCGTTCCGCAGGGTTCTGCAGAGTTCCGCGTGTTCTGCAAAATACCCACACCCTAGTAGTAGTACTAGTACTAGTACTAAGTTAGGTTATTCAAGTTAACCTCCAAAATCCTCTTTTGGGTAGAATGTCGTATCTGACCGCCACTTTTTCTCATTCAATATACCAGTAATGTAATCTTACCTACCTAGTAAGGTGGAAAAGGAGGAGAACATATGGATGATACATGGGCATATACCATACGTCAATTTATTCCAGGATATTTATTTGGCACAGGCTATATTTACGGCACAGGCTATATTTACGCCGCTGTAAACGATCTCTGAGCGCTATATTTACGCCATTTCTCTAGTGCATGCATTTCGGACTTTATTTCCCTTTAACAAAAATCCTTGAGAGCCACAAATCAGAAGAAAAAAAAGGTAGTACTAGTACTTAGTAGGCCTACTGTCCATTTAAATGTAGGAGTAAATTTTTAGTAAAAAAAGAATATTCTTCTTTTTTGGGATGAAAATTTGTTTCTAAAAGAGCGTCACCAGGTATCGAACGCACAGCGTGTCGATAGCGATGCGGGATTGTTTCCACTCGGTTACGAGGATGTGGACAATTGACTCAGTAATTTAATACGTTATATAATGTCAGCTACTCACGTCAAAGAGGGCGCATGCGCTAGAGAAATGGTGTAAATATAGCGCTCAGAGAGCGTAAATATAGCCTGTATTATTTCATGAAAAATCAGGCATTTTTGGTATATGATGACTTCCTCAGTCACATCAGTCTGGTCATGTCAACTTGCCCGTTAGTGACCAACACGGTCATTGTAGGTTACATGCGCAGTGGCAGCTACATGTATAGGATCCTTCTATTTTCTGAAGGGGAGGATTTTTTTAGAAGGGAAATAAAGTCCGAAAACCATCATAAAAGTGGATTTTAAAGATAGTTTTCGCTTTCTGTACCCCAAAAATCGATAGAATCATGTTTTAACTGGTTAGTGGTCGCAAAAAATTCCAAAAAACCCCTTAAAAAGTGGCGGTCGGATATGACATTCTTTCCGCCTAGGCCTACATGCCCTTTGCTAAAGTGAAGGATTTTTGGAGGATTGAGGTTATTAGGCATAGGCCTACTTGCCTTTCCATGGTACATGTACAGTAGTTGGTACATCCATATTTGTTGTAGTGATTGCAAGGTCAGTGCTTGGGTCAGTGGACACTGTTTATTGCTCTAATGCATTGCAGGGAGGGTCCCTGGCCATGTACGTGTATCACAGATTAGAAACGTGTGCGTACATGTTATGGGTCATAAGACAACTCGACCCACAAAAAACTCGACCCACGAGACAACTCGACTCTCGTGACAACTCAACCCCTTTATGTGACAATTTGACCCCCTTTTTTGCGGGATTGATTGATGACAACGCGCTGAGTTAGTTGGGTTAGAATGTGCTGTGACTTATGAACTAACTTGAATGGAAAGGGTTGAAATTCGCCAAAAAGGGACGCATGTCCAACGCACAGGCCAAACCGTGCTGTTATTTTGACGGCATTTCCAAACATTTTCTTTCTTTTCATCAGATCATTACACATTTTTCAAAATATAAGAAGCATGGTTTTACAGTAAATAATGTCCCAGTCATCATTTAGGCGTTACTGTTAATGTTAAATCAAGCTTATGACAATTACATTCACTTTTCAAAGAATTTGTTTTCCTTTCTATAATGAAATCAAGGATGTTATTGGTAAAACACGTTTTGTAATAATTTTTACTGGAGCGGAGCGGCAAACATCATCCCCCCCCCCCCCCCCCCCCGATTCAAACGGCTGTTTCAGTTTTATAGAATATGCGGTCTTCAGTTGAAATTTAAGGTTTTCTTTGAAACCATTTACATCAGGGCGATTCCACGGTAACTCGCATTATACTTTTTTTGCTCCCTCGGGGAACTATTTCATTAAAAAAATTTGCATAGCAAAACTGCAATGCAAAAAATTAATTTTTTGTATAGCATTCTGTGAATTTTGTATAGCAAATTTAAAATGCTTAAAATTACAGGATATAGTGTGTATAGGTAAAGGTATTGTTTTTCAAGGCTTTACTGTTGTTTGGTTCATAATATGAATGTCCAAATTTTACTAGAAATAATCATCTTTAGCGTCCAGAAACAGGTGTTATAAAAATCCATGTGTTTCTTTCTTCTAGGCCAATTTCTTCATTATTTTCGCCAAATTGCAGTCATTCATGAAAGTTAGTCCTTCGTCCATTTTCTTTTTTGTTTACATTGTTATATCGATCGATAAAACAGAGGCAATATCATGAAAACAAATTACTGACTGCGACAGACTGCGACATGTTCGGGTGCTTTTCAAAGTGAATTTTCAATGTGTAACGTTACTTTGTGGTATGATCAAGCTTGATTTTGATTATTAAAAATTTGTCAGGAAAATTAGTGGCTCACCGTGGTTGAAAGTCCAATCATATTGTGTGCCGAAATGATTCTAAATCTCACCACTATGTACATATAAATGAATGCTCATTTTGTTAAATGTTCAAAAACTTTTATTATAAAACGAAATTGTAACGTTTCTAGAGTTCCTTTCAATACGGCCATAGTGATCGTATGAAAGCGCACGTATGAACTGAACATGGTACTATTGTGTATAGGGTGTGGCTCAATTGCTCAATGTTCCATCCCCCAAACTCAGCAGAAGAAAAAATAAACACGTGCAAATCTAAAAAAAAAATTTAAAAAACGGGGCGGTTGTTGCGTGTTTTCCATTTCGGGAATTTCGTCCGTAGTTAATTCATCAGTAGAAAAATATTGCATTCACATAGAATTTTAGGCATTGCGGATAAAACCTTTATGGATTGCTGGGAAATAAAGTTGCATGTACGGATTCACATACAGGTAAAACCAGTGCACGTGTTCATTGTTGCATCAACACTGTCGCGTCATGATGTCGTCGTTGACCACGTTACGTCATATGGACGTACCCCCGGCATAGTCTGGACACACGGAAACAAACCCAGTCGGGATGGATCCTTTGATATTTTTTGGTTGGAAATATACATATAAACGTTATTTTGGGAAAGGTTTGTGAATATGATTTCAAAAATGTTTATTATTAAACCACAATAGTGAAAAAATCTGTCGCAATTTGTATCGCAAAATCTGCGATGTATTGTTTGAAATTCCATCGCAAATTGTCCAAATTACATCGCATTTTGCGATGCGATACAGGGGAAATTGTTCACTGTTCCTTTACATTCTCAATGCTCTGAATTGAGATTTAATATTTCATTTTTTGTATGATGGTACCTTAGACTCAAGGCTGTAACCCCATGCTTTAAAAAAAAACTAAATGTTCTCTTATGCAAGTGTGGCAATGTTGCAATAACTGTCTCGCATTACACAAAAAGGACATGCCAAAAAATTCAAGTGTTGTATTTCAAAAGTTTCCTCAAACAGAAAGCTCTACAACCAAATGAGTATACATAATCAATAACTGAAATGCCTTGGTACAAATAGGGGCTATAAAAAATAAATACCATACTACAAAGGGGTAGTGAGATGCGAAAAACTCTCATTACGGTAACTCGCATTACACTTTGTCCATCAACAATATTGAGGGCAATTTGAAGATTTTCATTCACAATTTTAGATAGCTAGATAGATAGAAAATGGTTTATTGCATTCTACTCCTTCGCCACCAGCGGCGGAATTGACAGAATAGTTACATTATTACAAATTCAAAAGCCATTAAATTTTTTTAATAATTTGCATTAAAAAATAAATAACCAAATTTTAAATACTTGTACATGTATAAGTGTTAAAAGTGTACGTCGAGAAAAAAGAATACATTCATTAAATGACGAGAGAACATAAGTACAAAGGGTGTGGAATGGTAGCAGAGAATGGATCGTCTGTGACATGGTGACATTTTGTGACAAAATTTCATTGACCAAAAATCTGTGACATTCTGTGACATTTTGACAATTTTGTGACAAAATGTGACAAAAGGAACATAAACAGAAGTATTAAAAATTGTCTGACATTCTGGCACATTCCAGCTCCAAATGTAGATGACTGAACAAATAAAATGAAAAATTTCCTTGAAAACCTCAGAAATTTAGACAAAGAAATTTGCTAGGTGATAGCCTTACTATTGGTCCATACACTATCCTGAGGCTAGTGGGCAATGCAACATCTTTAGTTCAATTATACTTCAGAGGCAATTTGGGAAATCTTTCACTTTTCCCTGATTTTTCTTTTGTACTTTCGAGTCTTCAGTGTAGATTTACACAGAGTGTAATCTGATGATGCATTTAATTTTTAGTGGTGGTTCCATTTTTCATGAAACAGACATGAGTATCACTGGTCAATTGGTCATGATGTTTTAATCTATGCCAATCAAACGCGACAAAGGCAAAACTGATGTGACATTCTGCGCAAAAGGTGCCAAAAATTCTGTGACATTTGAGACATGTGACAAATTTGAAATTTTGTGACGTGACATTTTGTGACAAGCCATCAATCATCAATTCATTCACTGTGGTAGGGATAAAAGGAATCATGATGGAAGGGGACATATGGTAGAGATAAGGTAGGGATAAGGGAATCATGGTGGGAGTGGACAGGTTTTAGGGGTAGGGATAGGGTAGGGAAGAAGGGGCTTGGTGGTAGTGAGAGGGTAAGGGTAGGGATTAGGGTGGATGGGACAGATGGAATGGATAGGGTAGGGATAAAGGGAATCGTGATTGGAAAGACAGATGGAAGGGATGAAGGGAATCAAGGTTGGAGTGACAGGTGGTAGGTAGGAATCGGGTAGGGATGAAGGAAATCAAAATGGATGGGGCTAAATGGTGACAGATCTGCATATTAAAATTCTTATAAAAATCCCAATAGCCAAATTATAAATATACACACAAATAAAGGGAAAATATGTTTAAAATGAAGATTAAAAAGAGAAACATCATTAAACCTACACTAAATAACTTAAAAAAACAATGGGATGGCAGGGATAGTGGCTGCATGCTAGGGGGGATAGAGGTAAGGGGATATGGGTATACAGATAAGTGGATAGGGACAGATACATGTAGTTACAAATCAACATATAAAATTACCATTGAACGAAAACTACATGTACATTTATACAGATAACATACATAATTAAGTAAAACATGAATTTAAGTTACAAAACATTTGCAATTTATATATTCAAGTTCCAAGTAACCATGTACATGTATCATTGAAAATAAACAGATGATTTTTAATTATTCATTGGAAACAGTTCACAAACAAAATAGATAAATAATAAAAAGTTGGCACCTGAAGTGTTGCACAAAAATTCATAGTATTAAACAATACATGTAAAGTGTAACTATTATGCAGACGTAGGGAATATTAATTAATGATTATCATTCCATGTCTTAGTCATGTATATGATTGGGCTTTTTTGATATCGTTTGGTCTTACAAAGGGGAAGGGAGAATTTGTTAGAATTTCTGAGGTCTCTATGATGAATATCCCACCTACATTTGTACTTGGTGGTAGCCAACTGCTGAAGCGATTGGATCATACAATGAGTGATTGTAAGAAATTCATGCATTTATAACTGTTCCCTCCTTTTAGCCAAAGTATTCAGGTTGCAGGCAACAAGAGCATTTTCATAGCTCGTGTATTGTCTGCCCATCATGATCTTACAGGCTCTACGTTGAAAGTTTCTCACTGTCCCCAACAGTTAGTCCTGGATGCCAAGAAGGAGCAGAATATTCAACGATGGATCTACATGTAATGTATAACCTGTAAATATAGTAATCAGGTCTTGTAATGGCATATTGAAATTCGTCCTGCAGTTCCAAAGTTGATTCTTTCAAATGTGCAGCGTCTCTATAATAAGATGGATGAACTAAACATTTGTATTCGTACCCAGAGAGACTTTTCGGACTGCTGTGGATTTCTTTTTACTGAAACCTGGTTGGACAACTTTCACCCAAATTCAGCTTTGGAACCCCCCCCCCCCCCCCCCCCACCCCGGATTTAGCATTTACAGGCAGGATCGATCACCGGACACTACGGGCAAGAGGCAAGGGGGCAGTGTTTGCTTCTTGATCAACAATTCATGGTGTAGCGACATTAAGATCTTGTCTTCAAGCTGCGCGCCTGATCTTGAACAAATTACTATTAGATGTCGGCCATATTACTTGCCGCGTGAATTTAGCTGTGTGATCATCATCATCATGACTGCAGTACACCCTCGAGCTAACGTAGATACAGCCATTAAGGATCTTAGTACTGTAATTTCTCATTATGAATCTGCCTACCCAGATGCATTGACTATTGTCGGTGGCGATTTTAATCAGGCTAATCTTCGCAAACAACAAATGAAGTATTATCAACAAGTGACGTGCCCAACCCGTGGAACAAAGACCCTGGATCACCTGTATTGCCAGTACAAAAGGGCATTCAAGTCTATTGAACGCTCACATCTGGGCAATTCGGACCATTCAGTGGTGCTACTCGTGCCGGCTTATAAGCAACAACTTAAACGTTCCAAGTCTGTGACTAAAACCATTCGCCTTTGGTCAGAGTCTTCTGTTGATAAGCTGTGTGGGTGTTTTGAGGTCACTAATTGGGACGTTTTCAAGGACAATGTAGCTGACCTCGATGAGTACACTGACACGGTGATTGGGTACATAAAGTTTTGTGAAGAAGTGTGTATACTGACAAAGACTATTACTCAATATCCGAATTCCAAACCTTGGTTGGATAACAGTATTCGCGCTAAAGTACGTGCAAAGGATCTTGCTTATAAACATAAATCTGTGGACCCGGTTGCCTACAAAATGGCGAAGTATGACTTGAAGAAGAGCATTAGTGCTGTTAAGCGTAAATATCGTCAGCATTTAGAGGACAACCTGAGCAGCAACAGTAGTCGTGATCTCTGGGCTGGCGTTCAGAACATTACCAATTACAAGCAAAATGCGCCAACCATAGACTCTGATGACATTACATTGCCTGATCGTCTGAACAAATTCTACGCTCGCTTTGACCGTGACAGTCTTGAGACTGGGTCATGGAGTGCAGCAGCAGCTGAGGTTTCAGAGCAAGAGCCGCCGTTTGTAGTACATCCTGAGGATGTCGTGCGAGTTCTATCAGGCCTGAATGTACGGAAAGCTGCAGGACCTGACCAGATCACACCACGCCTTTTACGTAGCTGTTCACGTCAACTCGCCGATATTCTGGCCGGCATCTTCAATTGGTTGCTCAACTTAGCCAAATTGCCCCAGACTTTCAAGGACTCGATCATCGTTCCAGTGCCAAAAAAGAAGCTGATCAGTTCCCTGAATGATTATAGGCCCATGGCTTTGACGTCACAGATTGCGAAGTGTTTTGAACGTCTAGTGATGAACTTCATGAAATCTTTGCTGCCGCGTGATCTGGACCCGTGTCAATTTGCTTATCGGCCAAATCGATGCGTTGATGACGCTGTGAATTACTGCTTGCATTTTGTCTTGAAGCATCTTGAACCTGGGAGACCAACTTCATCAAAATTTGCTCGTATTTTATTCATTGATTACTCATCAGCTTTTAACACCATAATTCCGGAAAAACTTTATATGAAGCTGATTGATCTTAATTTAACGAATTCTTTATGCAAGTGGGTTCTTGATTTTTTATTGGAGCGTAGACAAGTTGTCAGAATTGGTTCAAGTTTCTCGAAACCAATTATTGTTAGCACCGGGACACCACAGGGTTGTGGTCTCTCTCCCTTATTGTACAGTTTATTCACACACGATTGCAAAGTAGAGGATTCATCTAACGTAATTGTAAAATTTGCTGATGACACCACCCTAAGTGGTTTAATTTGTAATGGCGATGAATCTAGTTATCGACGTCAAGTACATGTAGGTTCCCTTGAAAAATGGTGTGAATCGAATAATCTCATCTTGAATGTTGTCAAAACTAAAGAAATGATCATTGATTTTCGTAGAAATAAGGGTCAAGTTGAACCAATTGTTATTAACGGGAGAAATGTGGAATTTGTGGATTGTTTTATATTTCTCGGTACATTCATAATGAATACTCTGTCCTGGTCTAATCAAGTATCTGAGAATTTGAAGAGGGCCCAACAACGTTTGTATTTTTTAAGAAGACTAAAATCCTTTGGTGTGAACAGACATATTTTGATTAATTTTTATAGATGTGTAATTGAATCTTGCCTGACCAGTTCTATCATTGTCTGGTTCAATGCCACCCCTAAGTGCGAAATTGATAAACTTAATCGGGTGGCTAAAAATGCATCAAACGTAATTGGAGTTAAGTTGGATGACACGAAGACAATCTATTATAAGAGAATGAAGAAGCGTGTGGATAATATTGTTCAGGATATTCATCATCCAGCTAATGAGTTCTTCCACCTGATGCCTTCAGGAAGAAGGATGAGATCCATCAGTGCAAAAACTGACCATCTTAAGAATAGTTTTATACCATCGGCCGTGCGGGTTTTTAATAATTGGAAATTTAAAATTTAGGATATTGTAATTTTAGGTATATTTTTTATTGTATTGACTGTTGTAATTATTGTTTAATTGTATTGTACGTGTATGATGTTGCGAGTCCAATATTACAAATTCCTGTGATTGTTTTTTAATCATTGGCTAAATAAATAAATAAACTATAAACTATTATCTTTAATGTCTTCATTAGATGAAGTCGGCCATTTGTTAACATGTTGTTAACTTGGGTTTCCCATATTAAGTCTTTAGTTACTCGTAATCCCAGGATCTTTACTACGTCAACTGACTTAAGTGGAGGGAGCATTGTTGATTGTTAGTGGTGGATGGGTTGGGGGTCTCTAACGAAAGTAACTTCCATGGCAACACATTTATTATGTGGTTGTTGTCAACCCACTCGTCCAGGTTGTCAAGTTGTCTTGCAGTTACCATGCCCAACCAATGTCAAATCATCCACATACTTCAATACAATATGTGGGGTGTCATTGACTGTGTCATTTACAAGTGTAAGGAATCCAAGGGGGCCAGTGTAAGGAATCCAAGGGGGCCAATGCAAGTTCCCTGGGGAACTCCACCACAGAGCGATTTCCAGTCACTGGTTTCACCACAATATTGAACACACTGCTGTCTATCACTCGGGAAGTTAGCTATCCACATTATGAGTTGTGGATACTCCTTTACGGTTGCCATACTGGTTCGGGTCAATCTTGCGATTGTTTTGCGATAACCAATTTGCGACGCAACCTTAGCGAAGTGGTCAGTTAATGATATACATGTAGGTCTTAATTTGTCCCAGGTAGCTGGTTTGATTTTAGAAATTGGAACTACAACAGCTTTTTTCCATTGCTGTGGAACTATTCCTTCAAGATATGATTGATTAAGAATGTCTGTAAGAGGGTTGCTGAGCTCACAGGCAAACTCTTTATTATTATTATTCTTGCAGAGATGCCATCTGGGCCACAGGATTTCCCCATCTTAGTCTTTTTGAGTGCTCCGTAGACTTGGTATTTCTTCACGGTTAGGGAATACATCGAATTCTAACATGCGGTTAACCTTGCGGGTCCTCGCGTTAACTCGAGGTTCGTGGGTCTCCAGAGCTTATGAATGGAAGGAGGTAGAGCTATGAATAATCAATAATGTTGGAGGTCAAACTTTGGGCTAGGGCTGATCCGGGTATCCGGATACCCGACCGAAACGGTCATTACCCGGTTCCATTTTTTGGTTCCAATTACCCGTAAACGACTTTTTAAAATTCGGACTTAACATTTGAGCGGTGCAAACAGACATCTGTGACTCTTGAACAAAATAGACAATTATCTTTAAATTCAAGAGATTACACTCCAATAAAGAAAAGAGCGATAGTATGGTATTCTCTGTATTATAAAAGTCAATTTGTTACCATTTACAGTACATGTATTTGTACACCACCGGAGGCATGTTTTCAACAAAAATGAAAACGGGTATCCGGGTATCCGAAGTTTCCTGATTTTGGGTATCCGGTTCCAAAAATATCCGAAAACGCACAGCCCTACTTTGGGCTGGGAGTGCTCATTAACCCTCCCACTATAGCTGCACTTCAGTGGCAGGTAGCTACGTACAGAGGTCAAAATAAGTCATCTGCCTGTTTTGACTGTTTACCCTAATGTGCACACAGGGGTTTTTTGACAGATTTTTATTGTCATTTTGACCACCCTGAACAATACCAGACAATGTTTTTACGAGTCAAAAATGGTTGACTCATTTTGAATGTACAGATGCTCTAGATACACTAGCACTGTATACCTTGGCAAGTATACATGTATCAACATTTTGACTGATTTCGACCCTTACAGTCATAAAAGGGTTAAAAATGGCTGCTGCTGCACAATGAAAATGGGTTTCAATTAACCCTAACTCCCTAGGCATTGTATTAAAACAATAAAAATCCTTCAAAATCCTCCAACTGGCTTTGTTGTCTAGGGAGTTAGGGTTAATAGACCATGGGTGGGCACAATGGCCAGGGAGGATACCCAGCTAGGATACCCAGCTAACATCCATACGTCGGCCCAACGTTGGCCAACATAAAAATTTACGATTGGCCCAACATTGGCAATGGACGTCGTCTTGACGTTAGTTTTTCCATCGGGCCAACGTCGGGCAAATGTTGGGCCAATATCCCCACAACATTGGGACATATTGGGCCAATGTCAGCATGCCCAACGTTTGTACATGTACAACGTCTTGGTTATACGTTGGGACAAAGTAATATCTTATGAACGGCGCAGCGTCGGTACTTGACGTCGCCTTGAAGTTAGTTGTGCCATCAGGCCAACGTCAAAGACGTTGGGCCAACAGTGGGCCAACGTTGGGCCAATGTCCCAACAACGTCAGGACATGTTGGGCCAACGTCAGCATGTCCAACGTTTGTACAATGTATTGGTCATACGTTGGGCCAAAGTAATATTTTATGAATGGTGCAGCAGAGGTACTTGACGTCGCCTTGACGTTAGTTTTTCCATCAGGCCAACATTTGGCCAACGTTGGGCCAATGTCCCCACAACGTCAGGGCATGTTGGGCCAACGTCAGAACAAGACAGTTGTTAATCTGCCTCTACCCCTATAAGCAATTATGGTTAAGTGTCTTGCACAAGGACACAAGTGTCATCACCGGGATTTGAACCCACATTCTGCTGCTAACGCCAGAACTTGAGTCCGGTATAGACCACTCGGCCACGACACCATCCCTATCTCCATTAACATTTTGAAGGAAGCTGCATGTTCTATGGGTTATTGTTTTGTAGCCAATCAAAATTCCTGTTACATGGGTAATAACCCTGCAACGGAAATTTTGATTAGCTACAAAACAAAAACCAAAATAGAACATCTTTCAAAAACATTTAATGTTTAATGGAGATATGCGCTGATGGGACGTTACGTCGCCCACACTATAATTACGTCGTACCAAAGCTGGAAATTGGCTTCGTATAATGCCCAATTTTACCAACATCGGCACAACATATGATGCGCCGTAGTTAGGTTGTACACTTTGTAACTACGTTGTGGCAACGTTGAAAATAGACCTATTTTACTGCACAACATTAAGCAACGTCAGCACAACCATGATGTGCCAACGTTACGTTGCCCACATTATAATTACGTGGTGCCAACGTTGGAAATCGACCTCGTATACTGCATAACCTTTTCCAACGTCGGCACAACCATGATGCGCCGACGTTACGTTGCCCATTTTAAACTTCCGTTGTGCCAACGTTGGAAATCGACTTCGTATACTCAACAACATTTGCCAACGTCAGTACAACCATGATGCGCCGACGTTAAGTTGTCCAATTATAACTACGTTGTGCCAACATTGAAAATAGACCTACATGTATTATACTGCACAACATTTTCCAACGTTAGTGCAATGTTTGTAAATTTACCCCGACCTTCACGACGTTCATCTAACGTCCGTACAATGTGCATATTTTGACGCCGACTTATCCGACGTTCACCAACATCGGCCCAACGTATGCATGTTAGCTGGGTAGATTTTAATCTCATTGTTAAGAGATTATGGGATTATAGGACATACATGGGTTGGTATAAATTACATATACTTGCAGCTATAATAAAGAAGTGGCAAGAAATGGTCAATCCCTTGAAGTATGTTTCTTTAAAAAATCAGTAGGAATGTTGAAGGACCGATTTCTAAATAATATTACGCTGTGGTAGAGTTAAAACTACTCATGTTGATGATTTTTGGGAAGCTTCATATATAATCATCCATTTCGGGGCCGGCATATACCCTACCAACTCAACTGCAGGCTCAAATATAATTGCATAAATTGTTGAAATTATTAAAGAGACTGCAGGGGTGATGACATGCCAAATCTAATCTGAAAAAAAAGAAACTATCAATAATTAGATAATTGTTTTCAATCACATACTGAACGGTTATCATTGTACAAAATGTACATGTATATTTTTTAGAGTGATCATGTTCGTTTTCATACTTGTATCAAAGCCACAACCCTCCCTGAAATCCAAACACAAAGGCCCTAGTCAACCTTTTGTCAACTTACAGCAGATTGGGATTATACAGCACAATAAATTGGTCCTTTGTCCTGTTGGCAGGATTTACTAGCTTAAACTCTGGCCATGAATATGCTCATGAAGAAACCCAGCAATGTGCAGTGACCCGTAGATAATGAGCTGCTTACTTTTCAGTAGGCATGTACCTTGAGTTACCACGAGGAACCTTAACCAGTTCGCATCGGAGGCCGTGCATACACGCAATTTTTTTTGCACTGTGGATCGGAGAGCGTCTAAACACGCCGAAGGAAACTCCAGAATATTGGTATGCATGCTCGGTTGAGCCACCCGTGTACGGTGACATGCTCGGAAGAAGTGGCCACCCGCTGTGGAAGCTTCTATTCACGGTGTGTGTGGGAAAAATAAACCCGCACAGGGGCCCAGAAAAACTTGTTTATTCCCGACGCTAACAGGTTAAGGTTTAACCGCAGGTTAGAATTCGATGTCTTCCCTTAGATCTGGATGAGGGTCTGGACAGTATGCTGGTAGTTGAGCAATGTCAAGTGGTTTAAGGTGACTGGATATGGAGGTAAAATGGTCATTGATGCTATTTGCCACATCTTTGGGATTGTTTACATTGATGCCAGTCGGTGGCTGTGTCTTTTTTGTTCATGTTGTCATGATCCGGATTTGTTTGTACCATTCAGCAGGATTAGCTTTCTTGTGTTGCTGAACACGATTGATGGAGTAGTCATTCTTATTTTGTTTTATTGCACGATGCACCTTGTTGCGAACTTGCTTCCATCTTTAAGAACGATGTTCACTTTGGAATATTTGTTGTCTTTTGTGGATGAGGTTTTTTTTATATGTAGTCATCCATGGCTTGTCCTCTGAGTGGACCTTGATGGACTTGGTTAAGAGTAGATGTTTATAGCCCTTTGCAGAGTATCGTAGAAGGCTGAGCACTTGTCTGCAGCACAGGGTTTCGAGTAAACCTCCTCCCAGTTGTGGTCAACAATCCATGAACCAAAGTTCCGGGTTGAAGAGTCTTTCATAGGTCGAACAATTCAAGAGTGTGTTATGTTACAGGTTGGTCTTGACTTGGGATTCCAGAGTATTGTGGAGTGATCACTCATTCCGATGGGGGAGTTGGTTTCTGGGGTGTGTTAATACTTGGAAAGATTGGTGATTATCTTATCAAGAGTCGTCCCATTGCGAGTCACTTGTTTGACTACTTGAGTGAACCCAGTTTCTGAACATAGTTCGCTTGCATCCAATCGATTGATGTCACCCAAAATTGTGACACCTGCATGGAGATAGTTAGTGTTGATGTAGTCAATACCATCCAAGAGATGATTTATGAGATCGTGTTCAAACGGGTTGTCATGGTGAATATACTGCAGCATAGAAGAGCACAGATGTCTTACGAGGTAGGCGTTGGGGTCTCACCTTCATCCATACCACTTCAACATGGTTTGGTACCTTGATGTCTGCACACTGAGCACAAAGATTCTCACGTGTTGTCTGTTCCTACACTTTGATGTGAGAATGAATCAATCTATTTCAAATCGTTTAGTTGGTATGTTTGGGTTAAACCAGGTCTCTGATACACCAGCTACATGTATAGTTCAAGTAATGTCGTTCTGAATTCATCAAACTAGAGAGCGTGGGTTGAACAGGAAAATAACTGGCAGGGTTGGTTTGTGCTTGGAATTGTTCGCTCTGGGTATTTTTGCCAAATTGGCAAGGCATGCCCCATGCCCATTATACCAGAAAGATTTAGCTGGGCGCCTAGATGTATGAGTTTTAATAGTTATTTGTTTGTTTTTACCTGCTCTACAACCTCGTCTCGGTACATTCGCAATATGTACCTTTTTGATGATTGTCCATACTCCTGGCATGGAGCAATTTTGTAGTTGTTTTTGTTTTGTAGATACTGATTTCCAATGTCCAGAAGAGTTTCTCTGGTGTAGTGCCACATTATTAGTCCAGTGTTAACCTTGTGTTCCGTTTGGTATAACAATGACGTGTGCATGCACGTTATGTAAATCGGGCATGCACAATAAAATTAAGCACAATACACAGTGTACATAATACACGTTGTGTGACAGTCTTTTGGATGTGAATATCGAAACGAAATCGCTAAATATCAGTCGAATCCGTCGAAAGCTGATGACAATTTTCAGCACATAGTAGCTACGGGTACACAGACACATATATAACAGTAAGGAAATGATGATTTGACATACTTATTGACATAAAAACAGAAGCTAAAAACATTAAAAACGGGAACATCTACAATGGTGGTGCTGCCACGGTAAAGGGCGTCCTCATTTTGTTTAACTTAATATTCCTGAAAAATATTAAAAAGTTCAATCAAATCAAAGTATAATTCACAAAAACACCAAAAAAACTAATATTCAATGTCGATCGTAGAGTATATGTCACGTACATGTACACGTGTGGTAGGCATTATGGATATGAAATCATGTAAATTAAGCCCCCCTGTAGAGGGCTCATGAAATACATGTAGCAATATTTGTATTGATGTCTTCTACATGAGTTCAAGTGATTTATTGTCAAACAGTGTTGTTCCATTCTCGTTACATTAACCCTAACTCTCTAGGCCCATTTGCTTACACATAACCTGAATCCTCCAAAATCCTTCAGTAGTAAAGCAAGCACATGACACGTATGCACACATGTTTTAATATGTGATACATGTACATGGCCAGGGACCCTCCCTGCATGCATGGAGCAATAAACAGTATCCACTGACCTTGCAATCACTACAACAAACATGGATATACATGTACATGTATCATGGAAAGGCAAGTATGCCTAATAACCTCAATCCTCCAAAATCCTTCACTTTAGCAAAGAGGATTTTGGAGAATTTGGAAAGGTTAGGGTTAATATGAGTGCACGGTAACTCGCATTACTGGTAACTCACATTTTCATTTTGAGGACTGATAATTACATTGTGCTTGGTATATTTTTTCTTTATCTTGTCATTTTAGTAATTGGTAGGGAGGGTAGAAGCAAAATATAAAATACCATTAATTAAATCAATGCATTTTCAAAAATATTTTAAAATACTTGTCTTTCGGTAACTCGCATTACACAACACTAACACCTCATCGACAGTTGTGAACCCATACACCCACATGCAGGATTACAGGCAATTCTAAATTTTGTTTTGTTTTTGAAAGATGTTATGTACTTCTAAAATATAAATTATGTTAATAATTGGTAGGGAGGGTAGAAGGAAAATTTAAAACACCATCAATAAAATCAATGAAAGTTCAAAAATATTCTAAAATAACGCTAGTGCCTCATCGGCAAATGTGAACCCACACAGCCACATGTAAGGTTACAGGCAAAAAGTTGGTTTTTGTTCTGAAAGATGTCATGTCATACTTCTAAAATATATATAACTTTCACGAAGATTACCACTGAATACAAAGACAACCGCATTATTAAATATTCCCTAGTAATTAATTTGGTTTTCAATTAAACTGCAAAATCTGGGGGGGAAATGTAGTTTTTATGTAGAGGTTATTGATTTAAAAATTTTGAATCCTGATTCTTACATGTCTTAACAATAACTTAAAAGTGAAAAGACAGTTCAGCATCGAATTAATTTTTTTTTTAGTCGTGTCCACTTTGGCACGGAATCACCCAATTGTTTTTCAGTTCACATATATGCAGTTTCATGTAACATTATCAGGGATTTTGTTCGCAGTTTCTGCCATGGAACATATTCATTAAAACTGAAACAACCATAGGTTTGTATTGCAAAAGGTTGAAGGTTGAATCGGGCGGGGGTGCTGTTTGCCGCTCCGCTCCTTTAATTGCACTATGACCGTGAAACCAGATGTTACAGTGTGTGTAAATACATGAACACATTGTGTGGACAGAATCTAATCACAGAAAAGACCAAAATAAGGCAAGAATTGGTCAAAAACACAGTTTAAGTTTCAATATTTTTTATTATCAAAGGCATAAATGTAATATTTAACAATACAGTATAGATACTTAGTATTTAAGGTGTTACAGTGCAATGTGTTTGTTTGTACGCTCTGCATCCTAGTGTTTACATGTATGCCTATAACAATCAGGATCATCCTAGCTAATAGTAAATAAACCTAGGCTTACTGTACATCCCAGGATGTATGAATCCCCATGTTTCACTTTCAAGCCAAAACATTATTGACAGAATATTATGTTAATGAGAAGGGTGAGTCCAATTGAATATAAAATTATTTATAGGTTGGTGAAATTCTTGGTTGGTGAAAATTATTTAACTATTGATATTTTATTAGATGCCATTCAAATAATAAAACATAAATAGGCTTATAGAATAAATAGGCCCATCGGTGCTGGCTTTTCTCCCTCCCCCCTGGACAAATGTGGGATATTGTTTAAAAAATTATTACACAGAACTGATGTATCACTTCTGTTTTACTGGTAATTTCCTGAATCAGAACATTGATGATTTCATTATTGAAAGGAAAACAAATTCTTTGGAAAGTGAATATTATTATGTCATGAGCTTGGTTTAACAGTAGTGCCTAAATGACTGGGACATTATTTACTTTAAAACCATGCTTCTTTTTTTGAAAAATGTGTAATGATGATGAAAAAGAATATGGGAAAATGCCATCAAAATAACAACACTATTTGGCCTGTGTGTTGGACATGCATCCCTTTCCAGCAATATGGCGAATTTCAACCCTTTTTCATTCAAGTTAATACCCAACTCATTCAGCAAAAAGATACACGTACATGTACATTCAAATTCATAAGTTGTGCATAATCCTTCCCGCAGCACTAGCAAAAAAGTTTTTTTTTTTAGTTGTCACAAGGGTCGAGTTGTCACAAATAGTCGAGTTGTCACGAGAGTCCAGTTGTCTCATAGGTTGAGTTGTCACGAGAGTCCAGTTGTCTCATAGGTTGAGTTGTCACTAGGGTCGAGTTGTCTCATGGGTCGAGTTGTCTATGATGAGTTGTCACAAGGGTCAAGATGTCTTATGATCACCTTAGCTCCATGTAGTGGTGTAAGTTTGTCTAGTCCTATCTGATACACCGCTAAGTCTCCCCAAAACTGTGTGTGGTGCAAAATCTTTTGGGTCCTATAATTTCTAAGTGCAATAAAATAAATTCTGTAACTGTTAAGTACTGTAAAATTATTGAACCAATATACTAGCAAATTATAATGAAAAAACTTACCTGACAGATACAATGAATTAATTTGTCATTTAAAATAATGCCTCACCAAAATGCTGCATCATTTTTTCCGGTGCACTACATAGTTCAAACATGGTCATCGTGGCAATTAACCAGGACGTCATTGCTGTGGATGGCTTTAACATGTCGATGTGCAGTTTGAACTGTTTGATATAATCATATACAGTTACCATTGATTAATTATAATTATTGTTTTACTCTTTATTTTATCCTTTCTCTTATGACCCTCCCCATAGCATTAAATGAAGTTGACAGAAATATTGGTGACCAATTAAAAACAACATCTACAGAAGATCATGTTAGTCCTACAAGTACAGACTCAACGAATACTAATGAATATGTGTAAGTACCTTAGCTGCACTAACAAACCTCATACCTTGATATTTTTGTGAATTTTAAGTAGTCATTAGGAATAGTAAGCCTACTTAACCACCATATATAGACCATTTCATACTCAATTTAACCACCATGTATCTACATGTATAGACCATTTCATACTCAATTTAACCACCATGTATCTACATGTATAGACCATTTCATACTCAATTTAACCACTATGTATCTACATGTATAGACCATTTCATACTCAATTTAACCAGATGTATCTACATGTATAGACCATTTCATACTCAATTTAACCACCATGTATCTTCATGTATAGACCATTTCATACTCAATTTAACCACTATGTATACATGTATAGACCATTTCATACTCATTTAACCAGTTTGCGTCGGAGGCACCGCGGATCGGAGAGCGTCAAAACACGCCACAGGAAACTCCGGAATATTTGTATGCATGCTCGGTTCAGCCATGCGTGCACTGTGACATGCTCGGAAGTGCCGGCCACCCACTGTGGAAGCTTCCATTAACGTGTGTGTGGGAAAAAGAAACCTGCCACAGGGGCCCAGAAAAACTTTTTTATTCCCGACGCGAACTGGTTAACCACCATGTATCTACATGTATAGACCATTTCATACTCAATTTAACCACCATGTATCTACATGTATAGACCATTTCATACTCAATTTAACCACCATGTATCTACATGTATAGACCATTTCATACTCAATTTAACCAGTGGATGTATCTTCATGTATAGACCATTTCATACTCAATTTAACCACTATGTACATGTATACATGTATAGACCATTTCATACTCAATTTAACCAGTTTGCGTCGGAGGCACCGCGGATCGGAGAGCGTCAAAACACGCCACAGGAAACTCCGGAATATTTGTATGCATGCTCGGTTCAGCCATGCGTGCACTGTGACATGCTCGGAAGTGCCGGCCACCCACTGTGGAGGCTTCCATTAACGTGTGTGTGGGAAAAAGAAACCCGCCACAGGGGCCCAGAAAAACTTTTTTATTCCCGACGCGAACTGGTTAACCACCATGTATCTACATGTATAGACCATTTCATACTCAATTTAACCACCATGTATCTACATGTATAGACCATTTCATACTCAATTTAACCACCATGTATCTACATGTATAGACCATTTCATACTCAATTTAACCAGTGGATGTATCTTCATGTATAGACCATTTCATACTCAATTTAACCACCATGTATCTACATGTATAGACCATTTCATACTCAATTTAACCACCATGTATCTACATGTATAGACCATTTCATACTCAATTTAACCACCATGTATCTACATGTATAGACCATTTCATATTCAATTTAACCACCATGTACATGTATTTATAGACCATTTCATATTCAATTTAACCACCATGTATCTACATGTACATGTATTTATAGACCATTTCATACTCAATTTAACCACCATGTACGTACATGTATCTACATATTGTATAGACCATTTCATACTCAATTTCTTCAAAAATATACTGAGCTGCCACGGAAACATCCGACATACATGTAGTTTCCTTCATGATTGATTTAATAATTGACAGTACAATGCCAAAAAGCATGTACTGTACTGCATGTGTACAATGTCCAAAGTACAGCATAACATGGCGAACCAATTTTCCCTTGGGCCACATACGACCTATGTGTAATTTTGGACCATATACATGATTTTTATATATGACTCTAGGCATGGCCAACGTGTTTACCTTGGACCACATACAATATACCATGCATCACACGTACATGTACATACGTCAACCTTTTTATAAGCACAGCGAACCAGTTTCCCTGGCATGGCCAACCTGTTTTCCTTAGACCACATGTCATGTACGACCATGTGTGATGGTGATTTTCATATACATGTACATGGGCAATTCCAACATCACATGATAGGTTAACATATATTTATTGTGTATACTAAGAAATGGTATACATGTATTTTGGTATAATGTTAGGTCAGAAGATTCTATTTATTGTACTGAATTAATGACAGCTGTCACCTAGAGTAGACACACTGAGTTTGACAATAAATGATACATTCATTACTGAACTACATGTACATGTATGACACCTTTTGTTCATGTCACAGATGTGACTATTAAATGGACAAGAGGTTTTGACTTCTAGCCGGCCAGTCGTCATCGAGCAAGCTCGGTGGTCGAGAGGTTAAGACGTCTGCACTAGTAAGCAGGAGGTCATGGGTTCGAATCCAAGTTTTTTTCACAGATACTCAGAAAGCACTGAGTATGCAGTGCTGTACACACGTCGGTGTAGGGCAAACAATTTAATCGATTAGGTTTTGACTTCATATGAACATTGTCAAAACTCAGTGAGTCTCTGCATGATACTTAACAAAATTCGGGATCAAAAGATACGTCAGGAACTAAACTAGACATTGAAAAGATGCAGCTGATGATGGGGAGATGACGATGGTTCTTTGGCATGACACCAAGGTAGTCTCCTTCATTTCGACATGCCACCAGGGATACAGGGACTGTGCAATGGATTTCCTCAGCCGCAACATCAAGGAAAAGGGCAAGAAGACTAAGACAAAGAACATTCCCCCTCCCCACGTCATGGACTACACCAGATTCATGGGCGGTGTTGACCACACCAACCAGCTCCGGGCATACTACAGCTGCAGCTGTCAGTCCTGCCTGTCCATGGCATGGTGGAAGAAGATCTTCTACTTCCTCATCAACATTGCCTGCATCAATGCCTGGCTATGTTACAAGGCAAATACTGAGCAAGAGCCAGGCATTACCTCGGTATCCCACTGCATCTTCATCATGAACATCACTGAGGCACTCATCGCTGGGTTTGCAGAGGGAACTACTACCCATCAGCAGGTCTCCCTTCAGCCAGTGCCGATGGTGAATGAGCCAAACCATCAATGCATTAGAATGCTGGTGAAGAAGGCCAAGATGTGTATCCAGTGCCATAGGCAAGGCAAGACCACGGCCAAAGGACATCCAATTATCTTGCAATATCCATCTCTGAATTGCACTCAGTGGACTGAACATCCCCCTGATGCCTCTTAGGGCCACTGATGGTCCTACAATGATGCCTCCTCAAAAAAAAAGGGATAAAACAACCCTTCTCCTCCCACCCCCCCCCCCAAAAAAGGTAAAAGAAATCATTTAAAAAAAGGCATGTTAAGAAAACCGCCAACCAACCCAACAACAACAAAAAATTAAATATGTAACAAGAAAACAAAAAGAAAAAATATAAAACACAAAAATGCAGTGAAAAAACAACATGGATTTAGAAGTAAAAAGTCTGTTTCAATTCTGAGCCAAAAAAAACATAAGATAAATATAAGATCTCCAGTACTTAATTTTTTTTCTGTGCATTTACTTGTACATGTACCAACTTTACAGTGTCAAAAATAGCCAAGTTATTTTGACCATTGTGCTTTTACCAGTCAAAAACGGACTCACTTTGACCACCCTCAACATTACATGATAATGCTTTTACCAGTCAAAAACAGTTGGCTCATTTTGACCATAGTGCTTATAAATACCAGTCAAAAATGGTTGACTCTTTTTAACTGGTTTATGTACTTACCACGCATTAGGTTTGATGGTGCTTGATCTTTAAGTGCAGTAGATATTGGCATTGGTATGTACATTGACATTTTGCAGTCATACATGTAGGTTTAAATGTGAAAAATATTTTGTACAAGGCCTACTGTATGTACATTTGTAAAACAAATACTCAAATGAAATTTATACAGAGTTTTTTAATAAAAATAACAAAATATAGACCAGTATGTGCAAGATCCATAGAAAATAAAGGCATCTCAATGGATTAAATTTTTGGACACAAGTGGTCAATTCCACGTACAATATTGCAGGTGTTGCCAATCTGTTAACTACAAATCTGTATAATGTAAATGTCTCCTTAACAACTCATAATTTATATTTCAATATTGTGTGCAGGTATAGTGATGTGGAGATTATTAATGATCATGATTATGTGATACGATCATCAGATGTACTCTCAACAAACACACCGATCACCAAGAATGACAATAGTCATTGTAAGGTATGTGTATGAAATCCATTGATTCTCATCAAACCCAAACATCACAAGATCATAATTTCCCTAAGGTAAAATTAAGTAGGATTTGAAGCATGCATGGTGGAAGTACAGTGGAAGTACATTTTTTAGTTAGCATTAATACACATTGGGGCCATTCTCCTGTTACGTGTGTGACATTCGGACATGTTTTTGAGGTGTACTCCATTTAATAGAAAAAGTTGTATGAGTACTTTTGTTTGAATATGGTTTATGTGTTATCTACAGGGGATATTCTTTAAATTAAAAAAGGATTTCTTTAAAATTATAATTGGAGAGTCCCACTGCATTAGAAAATATCTGCGTTACGTGTGTGACATCAGACGATTACAATTTTTGACTTGGTATTTTAATCCTTAAAACTCTGAGTTGGCTCAGAGTTTACTTTTGTCATTTATATCCCTATAAAGAATACATGTTAAACTAACCTATAATTAACGTTAACTTTGGTAAAACCTTTTTGTTTTTCAATAGCATTAGCAATTGTGGCGTTACGTGTGTGACATAAAATGGCGTTACGTGTGTGACTCCAGGCTCACCCTTTTGGAGGGATATTTTTGTCAAGAACACAACAACAAACATAATACTCACAACACTCACAAAGCTTTCAGAACATCACAACACTAGTAATTTATTCAAGTTGGTTCAATATTCATTGTAAAATCAACTCAAAGTCAGCTATTCATAAATTGTGTAAAATGCACATTTTATACATGTTTTTATGTGATTATTTTGAAATTAAATTTGGTACAAATTGTTGTGCTTGCTGCTCGTAGTTTCCTTCCAAAGCAAAAGACACTTTATTGAAAGTTCTCATTTACCTCAAAGATTTTGCCTCCATGTAGATTGAAAGCAGTTTTTTTAAAACCAAACTCAGATCAAGAGTAAAGTTCCACATGTACGATATTGAAAATGTGGATTTTAACAGCTGGATGATTTTGTATCAAATGGTAAATGGCAACACATGGGGTTCATTCTTCTACTTTGCCCTTAATAACCCCCTTCTTTATAATCAGAAATCATCACATTAAATAAAAATGTATTTAACCTTTAGGATTCAGTTCAAGCTATGTTTTAAATACAACAAAATGTTTGTTAATGGATGGTGGTTTGTACACTGTACTTTGGTAAAAATTATTTTTAAAAATATAAACAACTGAATGCATACGTTAACACTTTTTGGGTGAACTGTCAATGAAATATTTGGGCCTATAGATTTAACTTCACTTGGTAATTTTTCCTTTTTTTTTTCTTATAATTTTAGAATTTTACCAATATTCAACATTCACTGCAAATTTTTGACATCACGATTAAACGCAGTATATGCTTTCACGTGCCAAGTAGGCCTAGGCCTACGAACGGGCCTTTACACCGTGTTTTGGATATTATTATTAGGCCTAACTTGAGTGAAAACAGATTTCCACAAAAACTTTGTGTACCATAGGTTCAGATTCATGTACATTAAATACACTACGTCAACAATACAGAACATGAACCTAAGCAACCTAGGCCAACAAACATTGTCACTCTGTGTCTGCAGTAACCTAACGTTAACATTAGTCATAATTTGTGTTTACAAAAATCATTAGCACAATTTTATTTGTTGTTTTCCAACAAATGTAATGAGAAAAAACACATCTTACCTCTTCCAGTTTACATGTATGTAGAATTTAAGAAGGTCCACACTATTCACATCATAACACTGAAGTACACGTTAAACGTTGGGCTACAAGTTCTGGAAACTTCTACTGAAAATCCAAACCACCAACTGTATTGCGAAAATTACTCTTTCTGTGTTGTGATTGGTTGAAAGTTTTGCTACCATGTTGTACAAGCATGATTTAAGTACATGATTAAGTGGACTATTCCATTTCATATGGGTATATTTTAACAACAAAGTAGTTGTACATTGCAGTATTTTCTTTGTCACACACGTAACACAATGTTACGTGTGTGACACCTGTTATTTGGGTCATTTCCAAATTGAACAGAATTTATTTATTATTTTTGAAAGCTAATATGAAAGGGGATATAAAACTTATTTTTAATATAAAGTATGGGAATTAATTTTGGGATTTTTTTTTAAATATAAAAACTTTGTCTGTTTTTGTTATGTGTGTGACATGCATTTTGCAAGAAATATTTTTTCAACCTCTATTTTACAAAATATAATTTCAACTCAAAAATTTAGTCATTGAACTAATTAAAAATACTAAAAATAATTAGTTTTTAGCTTCCACAAAAAAAAAGATCCATTTTGGCTTTAATACTTGAAAAAAATACGGCAACATAAATTTTCCCCACAAAACCCAGAAAAAATGTTATTTTTACAAACTTTGTCGTATTTTGTTTAAAAAATGAATTTTTAAATATTTTTTTCAAGAATTAGTAAATTCATATAACTGGTCACAAGGAAATAATCACAGGATTGGCCTACACATAGTTTATTTTTTTATGTTTTGGGCTCACTTTCTGGAGAATGGCCCATTGTTCATGTACATTATGTTGATTTATGTTGTACATGTACATGTAAAGTACTTTCAGCATTTACACAATGTACATCCTAGACAGATTATTTATGTTATTGGTACCCATTGCACTAATTGCCGAGTATTATAATAATTTTCAAGTAGCAAGCCAAACAATCAAATGATCATCAAGGTTTATAACTTAGAACCCCCAAAAAAGTCTCCGGTTTCCGTTGCAGCCAAAATTGCTGGATTGATTGAATTCTGCCACGCTGTGTTTTAAAGACTTTTTTTTTAGTAGTCATTTGAGTATTTTTTGTTTTCTGATGCAATTGCATAATAAAACAGATTTCAGTAATTGAAATAAATACCCTGGCCTAGAATTTCATGAGGTCATGGCCTCAGTTGCTCTCTTCCTGGCCTTGGTGCCCCTTAAAAATGTTCCCATAGACATTCAGATATTCTTATGGAAGTGCCCTGTACTCAGGAAAAGTGGCCTTGCCCCCTACAAGAACGATATTCCAGACCTGAAAGCCCTCACATTGTTCAATTTCAAAAAGAGATGCATGTAAAAAAAGAAAAGTTAACACGCCGGCGCTCTTCTAACTGAGCCATCTTGCCCTTTTTGGGAGTTTCCCTATATTGGGAGTCTCCCTATTTTGTCAATACCTTTTTTTCTCTCTCTTTTCTTTTCTTTTCTTTCCTTTTTTTTTTTTAACAAGTTAAGTCATTGAACTTACTTTATATCAAATAATGAAATAAACCACAAGGGAAACTGACTAGGTACATGAATGCATTGTTTGGAGTGAATAAGGAAAAAAATGGCTAGAGCAGGATGTGAACAAGCCCCCTCTGGGTTAATGTGATGAGCAGGATGTGAACAAGCCCCCTCTTGGGTATGTGCCAGTGCTGTACTCGCTGAGTCCCATGTTGATGGCCTCTCTATTTTGTAAATTGTTCATGGTCATTAGTCAGAGGTTATTAAAACAAACAATGCCATAAAGCCAGGGAACAAAGATATTGACCAAATAGTGAGACCGCCAACATGTACATGTAGTGCTAGATGGCTGAGTTGGTAGAGCACTGGCACATTACCCCTGGAGGCAGCAGGTTCAAGTAAATTTGTCTTTGTATTTGTACCTAATTAGTTTTCCTTGTGGTCTGATTATTACTAAAATAATGCAAAATTATATGATTTCACAGTGATTTTTTTTCCACCAAAAAAATGTGACCTTTTTTCTATACATGTACATGTAGTTTAATGATCTTCAATGTTTCCATTTACCAACTTGTTGTACAGTATGTCTCTGGATGTTTTATTTCATAAGCCCAAAGCTTTCTTGAGATAATGGTTGAACACGTTTGGTTTCCACCTCTGTTTATTTTGTTCAGATGCCGATTACATGTATAATGGGCAATTCCATGGTTACTCACGTTACATTTTTGAGGTGTTGTTCCCCTCATTAACCCTCATACTATAGCTGCACTTTAGTGGCAAGTAGCTAAGCTTGGGCGATATCAATTTTTTTCATCCACGATATATCGGCAAACATATATCGCGATTTTTGATAGTATCACAATTTTTTTTTCATTCATGCATGATTGCTTTAGAGCCGATAACCACAGGTACATGTATGTACCCCTCTACAAGCATCACAATAAATCACAAATTCGTTTGCATAGCGTGTATGTACATGTACTTCTGAAGTAGTTCACTTAAATTGTTTCTCACTTTCAAAAGCTGAAAAGACTCATAATTTTGTTTCAATGGAATTTCTGACTTGACTCACAATGGCGATTTTTTGTGCTGTGTCTGGGTATAATGCAACTACTGTGTAAAAAATGATGAATGATAAGGAAATTATGGCGTTAAGATCAGTGGGTCCAAAACCTCAAAAATGTACCGTGAGTAACCATGGAATTGTCCATATGGCCTGACCATGTACATGTAGCTTGGAAACCAGTTAAGCTAAGGATTATGTCCAATTAGATCAATGTCTTGAGTGAAACCACAAGGTTGTCAGTCATGTACATGTATATACATGTAATGGCCAAATACAGCATCTTGGCTGTAATCTCAAATTGTTGTGTTGCAGTAAAATGAAGATGTTTTGGGTTTTGTTTTCTTTGTTATAAAAATAGCCACAATCAACTCCCTTATATCTAAGAAATTAATTAATACCCAGTTGTAGTTAAACTAATGGCTTTAAGTGAAAATGTGCCAGCTTCAAAGTTTGAAGAAGTTATGTTTATATCTGCCATCCTTGGCAACATGTGCGTATGGGTTTACTTGTGCCTCCAAAACAAAACAATTAACAATTTAAGAGACCCCTCAACCACAGCGCTCATTAGCTCAGTTGGTAGAGCACTGGTACATGTTCAAATCCTGCCTCTTCTTGCTTTTGTAGACTGAAGTCCCTATGACACCCACACATGCCTATATACATGTACATGTATGTCATGGTTATTGGTCAATAACAATTTCAGTGTACTTATTTCCTTCTTATTAGAATTTAGTGGCCACATCCGTAGGAACATCTGTAGATATAATATCACCCAGCAATAATACAGATGTATATGAGCTATCAGATGTATCTGATACATGTAGTAGTGATGCATCACCTGCTAAACGAGGAAGAGGACTTTCTGTAAGCAGGAGGAGTCGTGGCAGAAGCAGTGGAAGGGGCCGTGGACGAGGAAGGGGAAGAGGTCAAGTATGGGAGAAGTTTCAAGGTCATACCAGTGGACAAGAAAACAGTGAACATCAAAAGGAAATTATTCAAATGAAATGGATGAAAGGAAATACAATCAACATGAATACGGCACCGTAAGAAAAGAATTTTTTTTTTAATGTTATAATTCATGAGAAATATTGTACATACTCATTGAAGTATGTACACTATTTTGTTTTATATGTGTGTATAAATACAATAATGTGAAATATCATTTTGATAAATTTGCACAGTATTATCATAAATTTCCTAATTTTGTCTTTTCAAATACACTGGACCTTAAAATGTGGCATTTACCGTGTTGAAAACGAACATTATGCCGCCCGTTTACCTAAGACTTTTGACACTTTATAGATATCAGACAAGACATCAGTGCTAATTAGACCTTCAAAGATTACATGTACATGTACATACCTGCTGTGTGAAATGGTCTGTTTTGATACACTGTAACAATTGACTTAATACTACATGTACATGTGCATGCAGTATTTATGCCCACTTAATTGTCAACCTAAGGTTGTAATATGCTCAGAGATTCATCAAAATTCTCTCAGCATTTTTCTTTTCTTAAGTTTCCTTCAATTTAAGTGCAAATTTAGTTCAGAATTGAGTACATTGTAATCCTTCATTTGTTAACACTTAGTTTACCAATTTGATCTTGGATCTGTTCATGTTGTGTATACTGCCTTTGAATCAACTTTGAAATGACTATTAAGAGTATTTATGATTGTTTGTTTATTTCCAGACAATTCAAACTGACTGTGACAAATAGTCATACACCTGACAAAAAACCACGACTGCAATTAATCCGCATCCAACCAAATAGTCACTCCATTGACAAAATATCCAGTGTGAAGGATACCACAGTGTCACCATCGACCTGTTGTAGGAGACATCTGAAATGTACCAGTACATGTACATCCTCACCTGAAAAAAAGTGAGTTAAAGGGAGTAGAGATAAAAGGGCGGTTCTGGCTCACTGCCCTTTTTAGGGGCGGTGTTTGGTTTTGGAGGGAGGTGTTTGTTGGTGGGTTGATGACGTAAGAGGTGGTTGATGACGTAAGAGGTCTTGACCATTCGTCTCTGGTCTTTGCAAGTTCTAACGCTAAATCGTGCCTCTTTTGTTCCTTTTCCACATCGTTAGAACGTAAACTACCAAATAAGAAATTTGATCCTGTAAAAGCGAGTGCGTTTACTACCGCGCCTCCAATCATCATCACTGTTGAAACCATTTTAATTATAAACATTGTTTTTAAATTTAATAAAATAATGTTACATGTTAAATATGAGTCAAGTATTTGGTCACAAACTAAATCCATACAGAAAATTGAGAGAACCAAAAGGTATAAAGGAATACCACAAAATGTCGTGATTACAAACAATCCGAGCACCATTAGTGAAAATCAACTGTTGACGATTCGTTTTCCAAATTTGGGAAAAGATGACGTCATCGTTCCGGGTACGGCTAGATTGGCTTTTAACATTACTCTAGAATCTGAAGATGATACCAGAACACTCGTAAAAAATATAGGCAGAGCTATCGTAAAAAATATTTCCATTAAAATTGAAGGAAATGAAGTGTTCAGTTTAGACGATGCGGATGTGTACAGTTGTTTTAAAGACAATTGGTTGACGAGTAATCAACTCTACAATTTTGCGTATCAAGGACTCAGACTTGATAAAATAAATTAAGAGTAGGCGCTAGCGACGGTAATGCTACAATCAACGAAGGAAAAGACAAAGCTGTCGCAGATACTTTTAAAAATAGATTTTGCATTCCACTCGATTTTGAACTATTGACCGATCATCAACCGTATTATCAAGCCGGGCTAGCGAATCGATTAACTTATGAACTCACGTTTAATAAACTTTCAAAAGTAATTAAAAGCTCAGACGACAATAGTAAATATATCATAAAGCGGAATTTCTCTAGAATACGAGGTTGTTACCAATCCGCATCTCGCTCAAAGGATTAAAAATCAATATAACTCCAAACTAGCTATATTGTACGATAGAGTCTTGAGACAAAGCGTAAACCCGCTAAACAAACGCGATACAATGTGGAATATAAATCTCAATACACCCGCAAAAAGCATGAAAGGAATATTGCTTTTATTCAAAAAGCCCGATGTAAAAGATTGTCAGAAATTTTATAATCCAAAAATTGATAAAGTTTCAATTACTATTGAAGGAGTTCCTAATCAACTTTACACGCAAGGGATGAGTAGATATCAACACTGGGAAGAAATTGAAAGATATTTCGGAGGTTCAAAAGTAAACAAAGCTTTAGGTCTATCGAATGTGAAAATCTTTGATTACTACCACGATAAATACGGGTTGTTTTTAGATATGAGAAGCAACGACGACAACAAAGTTCACGGAAGTGGAAGGCGAGTAGAAAACTTATCCGAAGGGATTACCATTCAACTGGAAAAAAAGTCGGAAACTGCCGGCGAATTATACTGCTTTATTTACATCATCATGGACGCTCAACTCAATATCGAAAATGGACGATTTCATAGTGCGATATATTTAAAAAAATCTTTTGTACTAGTTTTAAACATGTTGCCAAGATATCCACACGCTGCATTGATTTGTGGTCAAACCGGATGTGGAAAAACAGAATTTGCTTTAAATCTATTAGAAGATGAATGTCGTAAATATTTTGAATATGTCGTTATATTATGTCAGACCATTAACGAAAATCTCGCCTACCAAAACAGAAAATGGATTTGGAACGATGAGCGAGTGTACATTGACGATCTAAGTGATTTATCGCTAAACAAAGTGATAGAAACTTACCACAATGTTTTTAAAGGAGATGAGACGTTGTTTATCATCGACGACTGTTTAAGATTCCACATGGTGTCACCGCAATTAGTCTTACTTATCATCCTCACCATGCAAAGCTACAAGTTTTACCTATAGAAAATACGACGAGAATAATAAATGTATGATCAGCCAGTTGGCTTTTAGCGGCAGACACGCCAAACACAGCTGTTGGATTCTTTCAAAAATATAATAGCGTGTTGAAAGATTTTAGAGAGCAACTAAAGTGGTTGTGTATATTTTATTGTAAAGATAGAGATTCGTTCGAAAATTGTCTTCGAGAAAATTACGTCATACCGACCCAAGAGTTGAGAATAGAAATGTGTCAAAAATTAAAACGAGCTAAACATTGCAAGTTAATTTTAAAAACGGATCAACCGACTTATTATGAAACACTAGACTGATTAAGTCTTGACAGGTTACTTGACAAGTCACTTGACAGGTTGTAGTAGGTTACTTGACAAGTCACTTGACAGGTTGTAGTAGATAAATTATACGCACGATACGAAGCGAGACTAGGTCGTGATATGATATCTTCGTTAGGCTCATCGAACGCAAGTCTTTACGCTAGAGCGCTAGGATCGAGTTTAAACTTTGTCGATGTGATGGGATACGAATTTACGATCGATGATGAAGATGAATTAATTACAAATTTAGAAAAAGACCCACTCATTTCTAGCGCTCTTTCTTGTGGGTTATGTGAAGTATACTACAAGTACGGAATATTCTTATTGCCAATCGCAACAGCGCTAATTTCAGCAAAACATTTTAAAAGAAAAGATTCTTGTCTAAATTATAAAGAAGATGGAACCAGAGAAAATGGTGGAGATGTCAGTAAATCAAGTAACGAAAACACCACCAACTAAAATAAAAAATCATAATCGAGTCGCAGCTGGTAAAAAACTTGTGGAATTTAATAAAAATAAAAAACAAAGTTTCAAAAAGAAAGCCATCGACGTAACAGAAAGCGTAAAAGAAGAAAGCGACAAAACAAACGCGCTTTACATCAGTCTGGGAGTAATAGCCGTTGGAACTATTGCATATTACATCTACAAGACGCTAAACTCTAACAAAAAAAACAACTGTTGAGCAACCAGCAGCAGAACCAGTTTCAAAACCAGTAAAAACTGTTTTGCCATCACGAAACAAAGATGTTGATGTATTCGAAATTGATTAAAACAAAATTAAAAAAATATTGTGTATAATATAAAATGTCTACGATAGATACAAACGGAATCGTCAATTCAGCATATCACAGTGGTGTTATAGGAATTATAACTGTTATTTATAGCATGGCCGCTAAAAAAGTGTTTAAAATAAATCCGGCCGATTTGGGAAAGTTGGATGTAAGCGACAGACTGAAACTCACACTGACGGTCGGATCGGCGTTAATGACCCAAAATTGGTTGGTTCAACAAGGAATTTTACCTAAAAATATTATGAATTCTACTACTTGATTGTATTTATAAAATACTAAATGGATAAGCGTACAAAACAAAAACTCTCTAGAGCCAATTAATATTTATAAATATTAAATGGATAAGCGTACGAGATTAAAACTCGAAAACGCTTATTATAGTCCAAAAGGATATCAAAAAGGTCAACAAGCGATTGAAAAATTAGCTCAAGAAACTAAAATTTCTACAAGTAAAACTAAAAGAGTGGTTGAAAAAGCAAGCGTTATGGCAGATTTATCTTCCATATCCCGCCTACATTCCTAGACCGACTAGCTCAAACTCTTTTCAAGAAAAACCAAACGAGGTTCATCAAGCTGATTTGTTGTTTCTTCCTCACGATACAGTGAATAAAAAAGTTTACAAGTACGCGTTAACCATCTGTGATGAAGCCAGCAGGTATAAAGAAGCCGCGCAAGTCAGTAACGCATTTGAAAAAATTTACAAGCGAAGTTTGCTAACTTGGCCAAAATTTTTAAAGGTCGATCCAGGAAAAGAATTTATGTCGAGCGTCAATGTTTTAATGAGTAAAAAAGGAGTCAAGATACAGAGAGGTGAGGCTCAAAATCATAGAGCGCAAGGCATCGTCGAACGATTCAATAGAACTTTAGCCGAAAGGTTGTTTTCTCATCAATATGCGCAAGAAATAGCAACTAATGCAAGAAATAAAGAGTGGGTAAAAAGATTACCGCAAGTCATAAAAGCTTTAAATAACGAAGAAACTAGACTCATTAAATTAAAACCAAAAGATGCCATTAAACAAAAATTTGTTGAGCAAAATCCAGCTTCTCCATCACCGCTAGTTAAAGGTGAAAAAAGAATTGATTCAAACGCGCTCGAAAATGATACTCGTCGCAGAGCTACCGATCCAATATGGTCCATTAAAACATATACTATTAAAAATGTTGTTGTAAAAAATCAACCCATATTGTATTATTTAGAATCGGGTCCTTCTCGTAGTTTTGTTAGAGAAGAATTACAAATTGTTCCGAGAGATACACAACTTCCACCGAAAATATAATCTTACGTCATCAACTTATAATGACCGTATGCATTTAAGTGTGTATTCCGTTTTGTAAAATATATCTCTTTGTGTCTAAAGGAGATAAGGAAATTTTATTAACGCGTGTCGTGTAAATGTTATGTTTTTCATTTTTAATAAAATTCATAGAGTGAGTGAGAGTCTTTTTTTGAGATAAAACTTGTTTGAATTGTTCATGCATAATTTTCTTTTTCAAAACGTGCTTTTTTACACCTTTAGCCTTTCTTAAAGATTCTTCATTTGATAAAAGTATCAAGTACATTTTTGGTCTTAGTCCAACAAATTCAGAAATAAGAGTTCCAGATGTCTCGTCCTTAAATTTACCAAATCACTTTCTTGTTTGTGTCTGAATACAAAAAAATGATCTTTGCTATAATTACTAAAATCGTAAAGATCTTTGTTTTCTGACATGTCTTTATAAACATTTCTCGTTTTAATATCGAGTAATAAGCTGTCTGTATCCGTGTAAAGTAGATTGCACTTGTCGTTGTATTTGCTTTTTAAATGATTGTAATAAAAATCGTACATGAATTCTTTAGATAAATCCAGTATGCACATTCCAACGTATACCGGGCGGTTGAGTACGAGTTTTGTTTTATGCATATGAATAGCTGTCAAGTCGTGATCAAAAATCTTAGCTTTTGCAAAAGTTGGTTTTGCTATTAATTTACGCATACGTTCTTTTTCATCGTTACATCTCACTAGATGTACGTTGATTCGATTTCGTAAATTTTCCATCGTTTTTCCAAATACTGAATTATTCATGAGTTTGTACAAATCTTTTTCAAAATATGATTTTGCATTTTTTCTAAGACGTGTGTTTAATTCAATGTATGACTTCATCCAAGGTGCTTGTCTATAGTTTAAAACACGATGAATTTTAGTTAGTTTCATGCCGAGTTGTAAATACAATTGTAAAACACGATAATCAAGAACGTATTTTGATTTGTTATTTAAGTTGGGTGTTAATTTTTTAACGTTTGGAGCGAAACTGTTTTTCAATAGCTCACGCTGATAGAAAGACATCATTTCTTTTGGAATTTTTAACGATTCTGGGGCGAGTGGAAACGCATTGTGAATATCGTGCAATTCTTTAGGATATTCAAGATCAACTTCTAAAGTGTACCCTTTACTTGATTCTAACGAGATTGATTTTATATCGAGCAAATTTATTTCATCTTCAGTTAACCATTTACATGTAAATTCTCCAGTTGGAAGGTATTGATTCATCGCCCAGCCGTACAAATTATTCGCATCTAAATATTGTATATAATTCGTAGGTTTTGATGAGTCGTAATCAACTAAATAAGGATTGTTTGCTTTAGCGTATCTTTCGCTCACCATCAATATACCTCACCTAGTACCCTTTTCTATAAATAAATGCATGTCGATATCCGTCAACAACTCTAAACGTATGTTCGAATGTTTCAACAGCGCGTCCCAACTCAAGCCAGGACCGGTGTAATAATGAGCGGGATGCAAACCGTAGTGTTTCAAACAAGTTGCTCGAAAATTTTCAAAAACATCAGCCAATAAGCAAGTATCCGTACGCACGTACAAATCATGATAATCACCTAGATTTTTACATTTAAATGTGTTCCAAACGTTCTTTGCATGCTCATACTGTTCGTACGTAATGTGTTCGTCGTTCAAAATACTATAAAAAGCGTGTTTATTAGGAAGACTTGTTTCTTCAAAACGTTCAAAACTATCCATGTATTTGTAGCAATAAACTCCCTTTTTTAAAAGAAATTTCATCTTGTTTAAATCTGGTTCGAACTTTTTTGTGATAAATAAAGAATCAACATTGCTCAATTTAACAAGTTTATCGAGTGAAGCTGGTAAAAATTGAAAGCTGTTGATAAATCGCAGTTGCCCGATTGAAAAAGAAATATACTTTTCCATGTTGTTTGGAATACATTTTAAATTTCCATTGACTCGACTCGCAGCTTGCATGATGAGATGAGAGTCGTATCCTCGCAAATTATGAAATATGACTGGAATAAATGTTTTGTTCGGTTCTAGTCTTAGTTTTAAATTACAATCATTATGCGCCGCGCCTCGATATTTTCCAGTCACGTGACAATGATCGCGTACTTTCTTGTCGTCTTTGTAAAAAGTTTTTTCGCAAATCCAACACTGGCTAGCTTTTTAAAAATTTTCAGTATCGTCTTTCGTCATTATTATAGCTTTAGGTTTTTTTAATATGTCGTAGATTTTTTGTTTTTCCTCCCTCAATGCATCTAAAAAGTGTTTAACAGCATCTTGTCCTCTGTATGTCTTTTGTGATTGAATTTTACCGTCGCATCGAATAATCACGTACGAATACCCGCAAGCTATGTGTTCTTGCAATTTTTTAGTATTGGTTGTACTTGTATCGTTAATCTTTTTAATTAACGATTCAAAGTCTGCGTATATGACGAAAGGAACTTTCATCTTTTTATGATAGTTTATAAATTTTATCGTATCATTTTTACCCTTAGTTGGCATCACGATTTTACCACCACCAATTTTCTCACAATCTAACATGTTGTTGAAGCAACTCTTTGGTGCTGAAATTACTTAAACATCTCGTGCAAAAGTATTTACGATGTTGGTGTTTCATTTGATCAAAATGTAAACGATTAAAATCCTTGATCCAAACGTAGTGCGATTTATTTTCTTTATGAATTAATAATAAAATAATACGTTTTATATCCGCGGGTTGATCGCTAAGTTTATAAACTACGTGAGATTTGTTTTCGTAACAATAAACGTTTAGTGCCAACTTGTTTTGTTTCTCAACTTTTTTAACTTGACTGATTGGAGTTGGAGCATCGATCCCATCAAAATTTAAACCGTCCTCCATTGGATATCTAGAAATTCTATCCGCATTTTTTCTAACTGAAAAAAGAGCAGAATGCAGCGCCCATCTCAGACAATCATCATCCTCGTTTTTGACGTTGATGCATGCTTTTTTGTTACTTATATAGGTTGGTAGTTTTATATAAGAACCACCTCTCAAAGGTTCATATCTCGCAATATGAATATTAATCATTTCAACATAATCTATAACCCACCCAGAACCGTTGCGCGTCCATTTTTCTATAACCTCATTAATTTCCCCAAATGTAATTAATAAATCTTCAATTTCGCTCATATCGAGTAAAACGATGTAGCGTTTATTATGAAATGCTGGAAATTCATAATCGATCGTACCATCTGGTTTCTCTTTATGTAATTGAATCACCAAAGTAATCATAAACTTTATCACTCCAAATTCTTGCAAGTCTAAAGTTAACTTTTCTATAATCTTTGGCTTAACAGCTTCCCAAAAAACAATTAAATGTCTCTCTGTGCTGTGATCAACCGGTACTCGCATCGTCCATTCACGCAAATACCTACCACCATCAACTGGTGGCTCGTCAAAGGCTAACTCTTGTTCGGGCACATAAAACCTTCTTATAGCGTCAATGTAGTCTCTTTTTATATGTTGCCCTCTTCTCCCGCTGCCATGTTCTGGCAGCAAAATATTTTCAGCTTCTATACGCTCTCTAAGTTGAGCTAAACTTAATTTATACAACGGCATTAGTCTCTGTCGTTTTATATATCTTTTTACAGCCTCATACCAAGACCGTTTATTTATTTTCTTTGTTCTACTGTTTTGCGACACAATTAATGGTCTAATATGTCTGCGCACAAAATTCTTCAATTCTCTCAATGTCCACTTTGATAAATAGTTTACCATCACCTTTATTTAACTACTACATAATATCAAATCGTTTTTCTCATTTTTTAACTCACTTTTTTAATCTCAGTTTTTTTTTTTTAAATATTAAAACATCTGTCCACTACTACCCAACACACTTTAAAAAAAAAACATCTCCACTTTTTAAAAGTCATCAACCACCTCTTACATCATCAACCACCTCTTACGTCATCAACCCACCAACAAACACCTCCCTCCACAACCAAACACCGCCCCTAAAAAGGGTAGTGAGCCAGAACCGCCCTTTTATCTCTACTGAGGGACAATATCATCACAATCAGAGCAGACTTTCAACAGGGTATTGAATCGGGGTCCTAGTTTAAGGTGAACATACAGTGAATACAAATTTCTGGCTCATTTATGCAGCATTCATAAATGCCAAAGAAAGTTTAGACAATCTGATTAGACAAAACGTAATCATGTGGGGATGTATTAACGGATGGTATAGACTGGCTTTATATCAAAATTAGAACAGTGCATATGTGCCAGCTGTTTTGTGCAATGCACGATGCAGATTTGAACCAATCATAGTGACAAAGATTGGCATCACGCACCCGACTCGTGTACTTTGGAAGTGTTTTGTGTGTCCGCAAAACGTGAATTTGTTCTATTTGGCTTTATTCAACAAAAATTACCTTTTTTTTACATTTTGAAAGCGAAATCCATAACGGGCATTTATGAATGGGAATAACAGTTTGACACTTGATCTTTATCGCAGGTTAACGATCGGTTTTGGGTGTGGTCATGTGCGATAAGGACCTCGCCTTCAGCTTGGTCCTTATCGCCCATGACCATGCCAAAAACCGGTTGTTAACCTGTGGTAAAGGCTAGACCACACAACAAACTGTTATTCCCTTAGCAAGGGTAATATGACCTTATCATGTGGGGTATATTTTCAGTCACTGAGTTAATCTAAAACCAGCACTCCGATTCCATGCCCTGTTGATGGTGATGATACATGTATTGTCCCTTTAAGAACAGATTGTCCAACATGTTGCACTCATGAATGCAAGATGGGGTGCTGTGGCTGAGTGATTTTAGTACATTTCATTTGTGTTCTGATGGCCGAGTCATCAGATTGTGGGTTTAAATCCTGGCTGCGATCATGGTACTTGTCCTTGTTAGCAAGATACTTTGCTGTAATTGAATCTCTTCACCCAGGACTATAAATCGGTACAAGTAAGGGTAGAGATTTGTATTGTTTGAAAATCTCTGAAGCTAAGAGAGATTAAAAGGGAGCTAAGCGAGATTAAAGGAATGATATTGGCCCAGGGACCAGGGATAATAATTTAAAGTGCATTGGGACATTATGCGAAATACGCTATAAAAAATGAAATATTATGAAATAATTTCAACGTTACAAATATTGTATTTTCTCTTTAATCCTAACACCTTTTTTTAGAACTTGAAACTTAAAACAGGTAGCCCTAAAGACCTTGTCACATGGGGCAATTTTCAGGCAATAAAAGTTTCATGAAAAAGTACTGAAGAATTTAACCATTCTTTTTAACTCCAAAGCAAAATACAAGAAATAAAATGGTTTACCGAGAAAGAGGAAAATGTAATTGCATTATTAACAGGTAAGTAGACATTATTTAGAGGTAGGCCTATCTTAGACATCATTATTGCATGTACAACCCAATGGAGGTTCATGACGGACGAAACTGTAATATTGCGTCTATTTTGTGAAAACTATATTGAGGCTACACATACTCTTTCATGTACATGTACATGTACATGTACATGTACAACCCATATACATGTGCGTGTGTGTGTGTGTGAGTTTGTTTGGGCATTCGACCTATAACAAAAGGGACAATACGGCCCCGGTTGCTATCACAATGAAGAACAATATGTCCCCGTTTTCCAGGACAAAGAAATTGGCCAAAGGAAGTCCGCGATTGCAGGCAAAAAGACACTTGTGTGTGTGTGTGTGTGTGTGGGTAGGCACTCGCAAGGTTGTGAGGACTTATAACAAAAGGGAAGGCAAGAACGAGTGTCTGTGGGGACATTTTCCTGTCCCCACAATGTTTTCGGTCCCCACAACTGCGGCTAGTTTTAGTTTTTTAGTTTTTATTCGGAAACACTTTTGTTACAGTGGCACACACCGTGTGGTGGTGCATCCAAATTATATAATGACAATTATAAGGTGACAATTATAAACATGACAAACACAATAATTACAAGTTAATTACTAACTACCGGTACAGTATAAAATTATACGGTTCAAGTTATAATGTGGATAGTATTAGAGATCTTGCTGTCCATGCTCGATTTAAGTATTGTTTACTTTGAACGTCGAAGATTTTACCTAATACTACGTTTTCTGTGTACATATTGTCAAGCATGAAATGTCTTTTTAATTCTTGAGAGCCATTGCTAAAGTTTTCCCAATATTCGTTTAACCCATTTTCCCAGAGACTGTTTCTAATATTTAAGTAAATAGCATCCTAATATCATACAATTTAGTACAATCAAATAAAAATGTTCTACTGTTTCGGTTTGGTTGTTCGTACATAGTTTACATAGGCCTGTATTTTGAGCACACCATGATTGCTTACGGCCTTCAAGGTCTAACGAATTGGACCTTGCTTTAAATTTTAGGTTAACATTTTTAAAGTTTGTATTGTCAAGTAGATATTGTTCAAAATTCGGACTTCCCTTATACATAATGTATGCTGTTAATGATGTTTTACTTTGAGCTCTGGTGAACCATTCTTTGGCATCTTTGCTCTTGTTTTCTTTCCTAAATTGTTGTGTCCATTTATCAGTTGCAGGTTCTTCACTAAACATATTAATTAAATTGAATTTCATTAGATTATTTTTTATATTCGTTAACCATTGCCATTTCTGTCCCCACAACTACGGTGCGTGACTGTGTGTGTGTGTGTGTGTACTGTGTGGATGATTGCATTCCTCCTGACTGCCCTATGATCCACTCACATGACCCCACCTACATTGACGATTGTGATTTTTATTTTCAAAAAGAAATTCTTTTAAAACTTTATCCACAATGTTGTATTCTTTCCCAATAAAAACATTTTACACAGAGCTATGTACATGGAAAGTTTTGAATAACATTTAGTCACATAATGTATAGATGTTTGAAAAGAAATTGACCCATAAAGCCGGTCATACATGCACATACTATCTCCATTTATCCCATGTAAAGAAAACTATTTTGAGACATCAGTGTTTTGTGCTTTAATAAGACTGTTTGATTCTTTGATTCCTTTCTTTTTAAACACAAATACAATTCAGTGTTGTAAATGTATGTTGTTCTCATTGCTTTATGTAGATGATAGCAGAGAATACTCAAAACATCATCATTTGGATAGTGCAAGCAATATTTCCACCTTTCCACTGATGATAGGAATTGTGAGGCAGGACTGGATTCTGGCAATTGCCTTCAAAGAAAGCAATAATTGTAATTAAATGATGAGAACTTCTCATAAACAATTACTGAGTGGCCACCCATCAAGCCTCAACCAACAAGGATTCAAGAGACATAAAGACAATTGAAAACAATTATTGCTAAATATTAGTTGTTATAAACTATTAATAAATATAAATTATTATTGAAGTAGTGTTACTTAGGATCACTTGGATCTGGGTCTGCGACAATCAACAAAAATGTAAAAAGGCCTTTGAGGAAAATATCTTATTGATTTAATTTAAAGCTAAAATAAAGGATTGGTAATTCAAAACATTTCCAGTTCATCGCTTTGTAATGTGAAACTAACTTGATGTTAAAACAGATGATGGTATCAATCTTCCATAGAAATAATTTTGTCTGAGGTGCTATCACTTTCAAGATGTTTTATAATTTCCATTTCGAATAAATTCCACATTAGGATGAATACACAAATAAATGTTCACTATTTTATCTTGATTGATAACAAGTAATAAGCTGAAACTCATTGTATGGTTGTTTAATGTATATCTTGATCCAAAGATAGCATGGCATACTCGTAGAAGCAGTTTTACCAACACTACCAGTGCCCTATTAGAACACATGGCTATTTTATGTGTGTAAATTTGTGTCTGATTAGAAGTACATGTACGGTTTCGTGAATACATGCAAAGATCACAAGTGCACTCAATAAGTGCACTCAATAAAAAAATGCCATTTGATCAGGCTAGCTTTGTCATATTCATTACAGTTCTTTTTATAATATATTTTTAAATTAAAATTATATTTTATACAACTGGAAATAATTGGTTATTAAAATTGTTGGTTACATTAAAAAAAAACTGTTTTACGGAATCGTTTCTTTAAATTATTTTTTTTAGAGCAAATTAAAACTTTTATTCAAAAAGAGCACTCCTGAAAGAAAACGTAATAAATTGTTTTCACCAAATTAATCACCCTTTCATTACTTATTTTTTTATTTTTTATGAAGGATAATTACTATAAACATGACAAATGATCGGATACCTAGTTGCATCATGGTTGCATGGTTGCATGTACCATGATAACATTACGTATGTCGCTTTGAAATTGCCATGTGTGACATGCAAGTTGACTCAACAAAAGTTGCCTCGACGTTGCCCATTGATGTAAAATTACTAGCAACTTGGTTGCCTTTAAATTGCCCCATGTGACAAGGCCTTTACAATTGTCATCAAACTGTGGGCTAGCAGTGCCACGGTAGACCTGCAACATTTTGAATGATTTTATGATATTTTTTAAAAATGTTGTTTTGTTTTAGATTTTTTTTGGTCAATTGTACGTACATGTATTACATGGTATCATGGTACACATGTACATATTGTATAGCTACATGTATGTATTATGTGGTACACAGCATATACATGGCAATGCTGTAAGTCATGTGCACATGAATATCCCAAATCCAACATTCTTGGGAGTATTATCAGGTGCAGATCCAGGAATTTTTTAGACGGGGGGGCACACCCAACACGGACAAATGCAAGCGCGAAGCCCTTACGGCGTGGGTTCCGGGGCCCGCTTAAGGGCCCCGGAAAATGTTGGATTCTGGATGCTCAGTGGTGCAATCTGAGGCGATTCCTGGCCAGTTTCACCTGACTTTTTGCAAAAGTTTTCAAGATTATATGGAGAATATATATATATATATATATATATATATATATATATATATATATACAATATATACATATATATATATCATTATTTTACCCATTATTTTTAGCCATTATTTTAGCAATGTCATGACTACAACAATATAAGTTTCTCCCTCCCCGATTTTTGGCATTTAATTTGCAGTTTTTGACTTCAGTTTTAATTTATCCGGAATTTTTCTTGGTTTTAATCATGCAGTCCAGTTGAAATTTTCAAGAAAAGGGCTTGATTTCATACTGTTACTTGCCCTGTGTTAAAACTATCGGCAGATCAGCTGCAAGACTCATCGTACTTCGCAGGCCTATGCGTACTGGCGTAGTATCCGACAGTAAATTGACATCGGCGATTGTAATTTCCACACGGTACCCCGACCCTTCTTCAGATGAAACGGAACAATTTATAGACGTGGAGGAATTGGGTCAAGAAACCAGACTAGCTTGCTTTGCACCCGATCACAGACTACCGATTGCAAACGAAATGTAGACTAACAAATTTTGGGAAGTATTTGAAAAAGTCACTATAATAATCATTGGAAATTGATACAAAAAATCCACTTTTCTTAATAATGACAGTACACCAAACTGAAGGCGCTGTTCACCTTGGATGGTGGCTTTATTTTTTACTCTGCACCCTTAATTTCTAATCCTTTTTTATTAACCTTTTATGAGACACATCCTTGGATATTTTTATCACCGAAGCTTCTGTGGAAAATCAAATATAATATAAAAGAAACTGCAATCAATTAATTGCCATAATGAGGCTGTGTTAAACTTTATGAAGTCATCTCCATTAACTAAATTCGTGGAGGAAAATTGTCTTCAAGAATGGGTTGACTAAAATAAATCAATCAGTTCCTCAGAAGATTGCTAAGGGCTAACCGAGACTGGCCTGAAAGTCCATCGAAGAGAAATTATACTTCACACTGGTTAGACCACATCTTTGATATGGGAGCACTGCTTGGAAACCCCATATCACCAAAAATATATCTTCGCTTGAAAGAGTCCAGAGACGAGCTGGCGTTCAGAGCGGCAAGACCTGCCTGTCGAACTTACGGCAGAAGTCAGTTGCTTTAAACGTCGACTTTCTGCCGTGTCTAATTCAAATAATGTAAATTTTTGGGTCATTATTTGAATTAGATACGGCAAAAGTTCGACGTTTGAAGCAGGCCTATAAACAAAACTTACTAACTAGTAACTAACGGAGAGATGATACGACCATAATTTTGTTGAGATGCATCACAGCCTTGCATTCAAGGCTATATTCACTGCAAAGGAATTTTGGCAAGAAGCCCAGATAATTAAGCTGCTCAAACGAAGTATACTACGTGATGTACTTTGGTCAAAGAACATTCGTGGTTTTTGGGTACAAATACAACTTTATCATGATGAGACGATTTTCTCTTTTAAAAGCCTAGGTCTATTTGTTTGTGGCACCAATTTCAACGATCAAAAAAATAATACATGGTTTCATTACTGGACATGATGGCACTGGATATTTTATTAATTGAAAAGAATGTGTGCGTTTAGGCCACTCGAAAAGGATTTTGGCAAAACTAGCAAATCATTCAGTCAAGTAATCAATTGTTTCCTGCTAGCTGTGGCCATTTAACCGGTAATAAACTCCCCCAAGAGGATTAGATGTTGAGATGGAGAGAGTTGAAATCCCCGAGCTCCGGGAAATACTTCGGTTTTCTCTCAAAAGAGGGTTTCAGTTCCATGGCATGATTGACAACCTTTTTTTCTTGTTGCATTTTTTCAGTATTTATTTTATGCCAAAAGTAGACACAGTAGATGTTTATTATTGTCGCCGGTATTTTTTTTTTAGGCTACTCCTCCTTTTCTCTGACCCCCCCCCCCCTTTTTTTTTATTACTCAATTTACCCGGGGGGGCACGTGCCCCCGTGCCCCCCCCCCCGGATCCGCGCCTGATTATGCTAGTATTATGGACTAGGATAGTACACCAGTGGCACACTTCATGCACATGTACAATAGGTATATTACTACATGTACATGGGGTATACAATGTACCTGTAGCTATACTGTAGGTGTTCAGTATGTACAGTGTACATGTACTATACGGTCCACAGCTACACACATTTGTACATATTCTACATAATAGTGTAGCTATTATGTAGTACGTTTACATGTAGTATGTACACCATAGCTACATGGTGTACGACCATGAATTGATTGCTAGCAGTCATGCATGATCCCCAGGTGGTTCTGGGACAACTAACTTTATTTCATAGGGATAGCCTATGAGATCTTATATCTCATGATTTGTTTACATCAGTATCGTTGAAACTCACACTAAAGCATTTTAATAAATTAAAAGGAGAGTCAATCGTTAATTATAGTTTGTGAGTTTGACTGGATCATCTCAAACAAACAAATTATCCCTCTAAATATATTTTCATTGACCTGTTAAATTGTATCCATCAAGGATTGCAATTACCTGTAAGAAAATGAGTCTACAATTAGATCAAAGTAATATCGGACAATCTCATAGAATGTATTCAATGTAGGTTTTTACAGGTTTAATTACGATGTACACAAATTTGGATATTTGGTTTTTGAATTAACAATCATATACCTTATCCTTTAAAAGTTTAACATCTTGTCAATTTTCTTCATAGCACTCCTGAAGCAGAAGATATTTCTGGTAGAGAGAGTATTTCATCACCTGTTGAGATTAATAGTACCAAGTGTGATAGTCCAACTATAACCAAGGTAACTTAATACAGTTGGTATGTTCTGATTGTCTTCAGAAGAACACGAACACAATGATTGTCACCAACTGGTTAATTTCAGAACCACTTTTACCAATTTTTACATTTATATACTGCAAACAGTCTTTACTTATACACAGTTTATAATGTACATGTACATGGTACACATTTGTTACACTTAATGCGGACACATGCAATGATACATGTACATGTATGTGTCTACAATCTGACCTCAAGAAACACAAGACATTCATAGACATGCATTCAAGTGCAGTCATACCTGCATTACAGTGTTTTAACAGTGGTATGCACGTATACTCCCATTTTTTAAGGAATATACATGGTTCTCACATGTACATGTTTATCTATTTGTAATCTATTTATATGCCTGTATACGTGATACACTTGTATCTTATATGTTCTGTGCATATTCTATTTACCATGAACAGCAACACGTTAAGGGATGTGCTCAGGGCCAAATGGTACAATGATCTTCATCTTTCATTTTTAACATGACACATTGTCATCAAAGCATTGAGTTTAGGTACAGAAGATTTCCAGATTTCTAATAATTTGTTTTCTTTATTTTCTCTTAATCATTTAGGAACCTCAAGAGCTACTCTGTCCAAATTGTGGTACTTGGTCTTCAACTTTCAATCATTGCTCCTCCTGTGTTGTAGACTTCAGTCAACAGTTGCCAAAGAAATTTCGCAATACAAGTGGACATGTTGGTATGTGTATACCTGCAACTCATACATCAAATGAAGAAGATGGGAAGACAACAGAGCCATCGTTTATCACAACACAAACTAACACTCTCCCAGTAATGTATGTTGTTTCTAAAATGGACACAAAACAAGTTGCAGAATGTCAAAGTGATACCACAAGCAGCATTGGAATTAAACTCACCAAAAACTCTGAAAGTAAATCTGTCAAAACATCCAAAGGTGTTCTTGCAACCAACATGTTTTATACAGGAAAACTTGCAGTACATTCTTCACCCTATACACGTATGTCTGCATGTAATAATTTGATAAATGCTGGAAAGACAACTTCAAGCCAGAGAACAAAGAAGAGATCAAGTAGTGCAAAGAAAGTTGAAACAGGTAAATATGATATGTACTTCAGAGGAATAAGACATATTGGGTATCCAGTGCCTTGTTCATGTGGGATAGTTTTTTAAAACTTGTTTTATGTTTTTTCTGTTGCAACATTATGCCATTATTTCCAAAATTGGTGTTGACCATTGGCCCATTTGATTAGTGCACATCAAGCCCTCTAGCAGTGAATTGCACTTCAGCTTGGGCATTTCACATTGCCATTTTCAATCAGTTTACTGTACAAACATACCACCACAGTACTGTCATTCGGTTTCCCCATGATAATCTTAAGTTCCAGATCACATTTCATTAAACTTTAAAGTTTTAGTTAAATAAGTTAAAAGTTCCTTTTTTTAATGGTTGTCATTTGGAGTCCCACTCTGCTTTTGTGCAAAATAATATCGTGCTCATATCTGTTTCTACAAGAGTAGTTTCAACTTAATACATTTTTGTGGTTGAAATGAAATAATTGAAAAAGCTGTTTAAATGTTGACCAATCCATTTTCCCTTCTCACTTATGACTAATAAATGACCCACTAACCAAAACGAACTCATCTCATTGCCTGAACATCCCTCTGACCATTTCCTTCCATCATCCATTGACTAATCAGCCCATTGACCATTCCTTTCCTTTATACATTGACTGACCAGCCCATTGACCATTCCCTTCCTTCATCTATTGACTGACCAGCCCTCCAACCATTCCCTTCCTTCATCTATTGACTGACCAGCCCATTGACCATTCTTTTCCTTTATCCATTGACTGACCAGCCCATTGACAATTCCCTTCCTTCATCCATTGATTGACCAGCCTTCCAACCATTCCCTTCCTTCATCCATCAACTGACCAGCCCTCTGACCATTCCTTCCATCATCCATTGACTGACCAGCCCTCCAACCATTCTTTTCTTTCATCCATCGACTGACCAGCCCTCCAACCATTCCCTTCCTTCATCTATCAACTGACCAGCCCTCTGACCATTCCCTCCATCATCCATTGACTGACCAGCCCATTGACCATTCCCTTCCTTCACCCATTGACTGACCAGCCCTCCAACCATTCCCTTCCTTCGTCCATTGACTGACCAGCCGATTGATCATTACCTTCACTTCTATTGACGGAACCCTCATATAAGTATACACTGTTATCAATCTGGTTTATTTTGTTTTCTAGTGGTGATTTCTATTGACAGTGACAGTGATAATGATGATTCTAGTAATTCATCCGGATTTACCTCACAAGTAACACAAAGTACAGCCATTACTACAAACTTTGTCAGTGGTAAGTGTGTGGAAGCACTATATGCATGTAAGATTTGAGGCTTTGCATGGTGGAATATCGATATTGTTTCGGTTTGCGGTAACACCATGTGTTTATCTCAACTATCGCAAAGCTGAGGTACAGGTTCTGAAAAGAACCTTATCGCACAACTCGTATCTCAACTGTCGCTGAGTGAGACTGGTTCAAGAGAGAACCAATGTCGGGCAACTCGTTTTCTTTAATGTCGCTAAGTGAGAAATATGGTTCAGGTAGAACCATGGGGACTTCACGGGTTAATATGGTTCAGGGAGAAAAGTCCCCATGGTCCCCATGGAGCAGAATTTCCATAATACAGGTAATTAATTTTTTTTTAAACAGCCTCAGTGAGCAGGTGTCATTTTTCAAAACTTGCAGCCAAACTTTGTTAACTTTTTATCTGAATTTGCCATTATATGAATATGTAGGTAAGTATTGAATATGTAGATGTACACCTACATGTATCTTGTATTTGACTTGTTTTATAGTTGGGTCCACATCAGGCCCAGCAAACTTGATGGTACTGGGCCAATGCCTTCACCCTTTTAACAATCTGTCCCTGCCCCTAAAGTATTACATGGGTCTAGATCTGAAAATGTATTACTATCCTGGTGTATTCATTTTAAGACACAAATGTTCAAAATGTTTGTTTCATTTGGTCTTGTGCCCATAAAATAGGCAGATTAAAAGAGGGGTGCTTAATTTTTCTTTATCAATTATTATTCAAAAGACTTTCCGTAAAGTAACTTGCTTTATTTAAATATTTTTAAATCAGGACTCACAATTCCAAAATCAATTTAACCAAGGTTAAATTGATACCGTCATCCTATTTCCATTTATGACACATTTTTTACAAGCTTTCAATATTTCATTCAGGTTTCGTAAATGTTGGTGTTTGCTGCCCACTTTGTTAACATTGTTGTCACGCCGATTAAATAGGCATAATCCAAGAAAGGTCTTCATCTGAAAATATTTTATCTTCATCCTGTTTCTATTTAGACACATTTTGAAACAACTTTCAATATTTAGTTTAATATTGTGGCCTCGTCCACAAAATAGGAAAAATATGAGGTACATGAATTGTACCTTCTTTGTGTGTCCATGTTAAGATACATGTACAGTTTAAGTTTTATATTTTTGGGGTCTTACACCCCTACTTTTTAAAAACTATCCCTGTCCCAAAAATCTCTCTTGTATTATAAAAAAATGAATTATTATTTTTTTGTTATTGCATACATGTACATGTAGGTGATACATCACAAGAATCAGATGAATTAATTGCCAAGCTGCATACATCACGCAGGTCGTTGATGAGAGATCAGGTTGGCATTTTCAACTTAATTGGCATCTCTGCGAACATCTCTGCATGTAAATCACAAAAATGTTTTTCCTCTCTCTGTATGTCTGTCCATTTGCAACTATAGCATGTATACATGTGCTGTTCACTTCATATTTTTTTTTTTCCAAATTGCATTGTGCAACTTAACGTTCATATTGTGGGAACCGGTCGGATATATCTGTGGTTATCATGTGAAATGACATCCTTGCGGTCAGCTTGAAGTCTGCTAATTTCATTTTGCAGCCAACCGCGTGTCACGTATTTCACACTGTTGCCGCATGTGTTGCTGCACGTGTTGCCGCACGTGTTGCCGCACGTGTTGCCGCATGTGTTGCCGCACTGAGCCGACCTATGACCAGAAACCGGAGACTTTTTTTGGTCTTAAACAAACTGAAATATTAAAATAAACAAATTGCACTGACCACCTAATTATGTGGGACTATTTTTAAGCAGATTATCTCTGTTCAATGCACCAAATGCTTATTTGAACATATCAAATATACCATTTTTAATTTTGAAAGGCTTTTATTAACGTTATTTGTTTTTTATACATGGAGTCTGGCAATTTTGTTGAAGACAAGCATTTTAAACACCAAGCAACCGAGTCCATTGCCAGGTCTAGCTGTGTGAAATCAAAAGGACCTGCTGTGAACCTGTCAGCCATTATGCTACGTTTTGGCTCTCTGTGTATTGATGATCCTTCACAAGTCCAGTTTAGCAGTGGCTTCTTTAAGTTTTTTCTTGGAAGTAAGTTTTATTCTACAATAAATGTAATTTCCTACAGCTGTATACACTTTCATCCAAAAAGGGATTTTATATCTTAAGTTGTCTTAATAATCAATAATGATTATCATCATACAATGTGACCTCAGATTTGGCTGAAAAAACATAGCCTTATCCAAATAAACTCACACAAACAAAATTTTAGATCTTAACACCAAGTGGTTTGGGAGTTACAGCCTTCCAAAGTGGGTGTGTCACCCCCTTCTTGATGTGAACTAATATTGCAGACACTTTAAGACCTATTTCATTAGCTTATAACTTTTTTACTGGAATTAAGTGTAAACTTCAAAGTTGGTATAGTGAGTAACTACCACCTGTTCTCTTCAGTAAAGGCAACAGAAAGTCACTATATACACAACATCTGGAATTATTCACTCTTGAAAACCCTGTTTTGATTCATAGCAAAGTCCTTTTTTATTTTCAACAACCCCCCCCCCCCCCGTATCAAAATTTGATGAACGAATTGTATTTTTACAATTCATTTGGGTAATATACATGTAGATATTGTTTTGTCCCCTTAATTTTAGAAGTGTGCATGAATATAATTAATTCTACCAGCAGAGTTGAAAGCTTTGATATTAGTCAAATGCCTCATGTTGTCTTATACAACCCTTTCCTTTCTGATAACAAATTCATTGCTCAGTCATACATGAATCAAATGTTCTTGCATAACAGTTTACATCCATTTAAAAGGGATTTTTTTGAAACTGGGCATGGTACTTCCAATTAAGTGTTCTGTGGTGTGGTGACATTTGTCGACTGAAGTCGCCAATGGTAAAGAACAGGTTGTAACGTATATTTTAGACAGAAGTTGCCAATGGTAATGAAAGGGTTAAGCCTAAGTTTACAAAGTTAACCAATATCATATCACTTACAATTCTTTCAACATTATTTTACAAAGGTTTGTGTCATGTACATTGAGTACATGAGGGCATTGTTATCAGTTATATTACTAAAGACATGTACATGTATGTTCCTTTTCCTTATTATTTCAGCCGTCTATCCTGTGTCTGAAATAATCCTTGATACCAAACATCTGAAGTCATGTAAATACTTCTTATGTTATGGATTGCCAACCATCTTTCTGGAAACCACCTGTATTTTTGCTAATTTGGTGAGAGACAGACTGAGAATGGTGAAAGGACAAGCTTTCTTTGATCCAGGCAGCATAGGTTTGTAAACCATTCAAATATTCATCAGTATCCACCATAATAAACGTTAAAAGTATACCAAAACAACATCTTTTTTTCTTGTTGTGATTTTTATTATTGTTTTTATTTATAACTCTTATTGTCTGTATGTTTATTCCTTGACTAAAACTGTTTATGATCGAGCTTAAATTCATGCCACATAATGTAAATTAAGTTATGCACGCAGCTGTATAACTCAAAGCCATGGAACTTTTTCCTCAAGGTGGCACAGCAACTGTGTAATTTTATAATTTGGTTTCTATACATATCACTTGATTCTTATAAAGTATGGATGGTTTTACATACATTTTACCAATGGTGTACAATTTTAAATTGCCAAACTTGACACAAAGTAGCAACATGAACATATGTATATCACATGATTTGGGGCAAGCCCTGCATAGTTAACTTGAAGAAGTTCCAATAACAGTGAATGTATGTGACACAAAGGTACCATACTCTCCTAAGCTGAAGGTGATTATGCAAGAGCTTGACCAGCATGATGTGATATAGCAATGTGTGTTATCTGAACACCTGCAATGTATCAATGGGAGACCACCTTACCCTGCAATGCTAAGTGGTATGACACTATGCGCAGGAGGGTAACCATATGAGGCCACTGGCAACAAGTGCAATAGCTTGGTGTAATGGTGGAATCAGAGGATTGTTTTAAAAATAGTACTGAGGTGGAGGGTAGCCTTGCTTTGTACAATTTATTTTGTGAAATAGTTTCTTTCTCCATGGGATATACATGTAAGATTGCGCCCCAAAAAGATTGCTAGTACAATTTGAAAACGACAGACTATAACCTAGGTTTCACTTTTAATTGATACAGAGCAAATGTTTTCACATAATATACTCATTACATTCTGATGAATATCCAGTAGATAAGTATGGTGCTTAATTATTCTTTATTCATTTATTTTTTTAACAGACCTTTTTAAAGCAACTTTTGTTAATATCTTTTGACTCACAATTCACAATTCCAAAATCAATCAGATTTAATCAAGGTGAAATGTTTTTAATGTTTTAATGAAATGTAAGTGATTTTACACAATGATCCATTATCTAAGAAAGTACTTTTCTAATTTTGTTTGTTTGTTTGTTTTTTTGCATTTCCTTTTAGATGAAGCTGAAAGGAGAATTATATTTCGTCCAGTACAAGACCCATTACCTGAACATACAGTAAGCTGTCTGGAATCAATATTTCATCAAATAGCCTCTGCTAAAGGCATTCATAAAGGTAATTCATGAAGTTATTTTGTTTCATCCCTTACCATATATATTGCCTTGGTAACACAACACCATTCATTTATCATTGGCATAGATAATTTGCATGTACATGACAGTAACATTGACAACTGTTACTGGTGGTATTATTGCTCAATCAGATGCTAATCAACTTGCCCCCTGGCAATCTGACCCCTTACAAACGTGTAATGATTAACCGATGGGGTGATTCATCGATTATCACGATAAAACAATATTTACAAAAAGGTGACCCCAATTTGACTTAACTTCCTGTCCAAACCGGAAGTCAAATTTTAATATTTAAAAAAAATCATATCTCATCAACCACAAGAGGTAAATTGAAATTGTTTGCACCATTGTATAAATTGTTAATTGGCAAAAAATATTTACACAAAGGTGACCCCAATTTGACCTTACTTCCTGTCCAAACCGGAAGTCAAAGTTTAATATTTAAACAAAAATCATATCTCAACAACCACAAGAGGTAAATTCACAATTTTTTTACCATAGTACAGATCGTTAATTGGCAAAAAAAAATTACAAAAAGGTGACCCCAATTTGACCTTACTTTCTGTCCAAACCGGAAGTCAAAATTTAATATTTAAAAAAATCATATCTCAACAACCACAAGAGGTAAATTAAATTTGTTGCACCATTGTACTGATCGTTAATTGTCAAAAAAGGTGACCCCAATTTGACCTTTACACCCTCCCGAACACCTAGAGTTTGTGTCAAGACAATCTCTGAATCTCTATTTTTTTTTCTTCTTGTTGCCACCGATTGTCTACAAAAAACACATACTTGCAAACTTCACATGAACTTGAAACTTGGCATATACTTAGAACCTAACACGTAGATGAAACATGAGTTGTGACGTCATAATGAGGTCATCAGATATCGAATTATGATAAATCAAAGTTAAATATTTTAAAAAATCATATTTCAACAACCACAAGAGGTAAATTCACAATTTTTGCACCATTGTACAGACCGTTAATTGTCAAAAAATATTTACAAAAATATGACCCCAATTTGACCTTACTTCTTGTCTAAACCGGAAGTCAAAGTTTAATGTTTAAAAAAAATCATATCTCATCAACTACAAGACGTAAATTCACAATTTTTGTACCATTGTACATATCGTTAATTGTCAAAAAATATTTACAAAAAGGTGACCCCAATTTGACCTTACTTTCTGTCCAAACCGGAAGTCAAAATTTAATATTTAAAAAAGTCATATCTCAACAACCACAAGAAGTAAATTCACAGTTTTTGCACCATTGTACAGATTGTTAATTGTCAAAAATATTTACAAAAATATGACCCCAATTTGACCTTACTTCTTGTCTAAACCGGAAGTCAAAGTTTAATATTTAAAAAAAAATCATATCTCATCAACCACAAGAGGTAAATTCACAATTTTTGTACCGTTGTACAGATCGTTAATTGTCAAAAAATATTTACAAAAATATGACCCCAATTTGACCTTACTTCCTGTAACAAACAACATGAAACCGTGTATATGTGCTGTTTTATTGTGTTTAAGCCTCTCTGCAATATTAGGTAATTACAACAACGTTACTGACACTTCTTTTTTTAGCATTTTTAGTATTTATGACCAAGTATCGCGATATGTATCGTATCGTGAAAAAGTGGTATCGTTATACCCTACTCACAAAGTCACTCCCGACAAAGTCTCCCTTCGGCAAACTCTCCTCCCTACAAACACACCTCCCTACAAATGTTCCCCCCCCCCTCCTCTCCCCCGACCCCCGTAATTTTTGCTGGGGGTGACTTTGTCAAGGGGGTGACTTTGTCAGGGGGGTGACTTTGTCAGGGGGGGTGACTTTGTCAGGGGGGTGACTTTGTCAGGGGGGTGACTTTGTCAGGGGGTGACTTTGCTGGGGGTGACTTTGCTGCCCAGGGTGACTTTGCTGGGGTGACTTTGCTGGGGGTGACTTTGCTGGGGGTGACTATGCTGGGGGTGACTATGCTGGGGTGACTATGCTGGGGGTGACTTTGTCAGGGGGTGACTTTGCTGGGGGTGACTTTGTCAGGGGGTGACTTTGTCAGGGGAGTGACTTTGTCGGGGGTGACTTTGTCAGGGGGTGACTTTGTCAGGGGGGGTGACTTTGTCAGGGGGGGTGACTTTGTCAGGGGGGGTGACTTTGTCAGGGGGGGTGACTTTGTCAGGGGGGTGACTGTCAGGGGGTGACTTTGTCGGGGGTGACTTTGTCGGGGGGTGACTTTGTCAGGGGGTGACTTTGTCAGGGGGGGTGACTTTGTCGGGGGTGACTTTGTCGGGGGTGACTTTGTCGGGGGTGACTTTGTCGGGGGTGACTTTGTCGGGGGTGACTGCTGGGGGTGACTGCTGGGGTGACTTTGCGGGGTGACTTTGCGGGGTGACTTTGCGGGGTGACTTTGTCGGGGGTGACTTTGTCGGGGGTGACTTTGTCGGGGGTGACTTTGTCGGGGGTGACTTTGTCGGGGGTGACTTTGCCGGGGGTGACTTTGCCGGGGGTGACTTTGTCGGGGGTGACTTTGTCGGGGGTGACTTTGTCGGGGGTGACTTTGTCGGGGGTGACTTTGTCAGGGGGAAACTTGATCAGGGGCGAGTTTGTATGGGGCGAGATTGTAAGGGGCGAGTTGGCCGGGGGTGAGTTGACTGGCATGCATTCAGTCATCAATGCCATTCAAATTTTATAGAGAAGAAATCAAATTCACAAAAATAACTTGTAGAATTACTTTTAAGAACTATAAAATTGAGGGGACAGGTAACATATGCATCCTCAGTCAAAGATCTTCAGTATCTATGACAGAAACAAGTGTGTTTTTATGAGACATTTGAATGCAGCATGTGCTTATGCAGAGTTAATGTAAAGAGTGGTTAGTTATTACAGAGGAAAGGGGCAGCAAAGATTAAAGCTCTTTATAATAACAATAATAATAATAATAAGGCGCTTGATATAGCGCCCAATACCAATGAAGGCCTCTGGGCGCTTTACATGTACATGTAAATGCATAAAACTACCAAATATAATTAAATTACTATTCCACATTGTAAATTTACACAGCTAAAAATACCAAGAGATCCATAAAATGTACATTAAAAGAGTGGCTGGCACTCATAAGTCTTAAAAGTAAACTATAAAAACAATTATACAAGCATAGAGCATAGAACAAAAATGCTAAAAACCGCAGGGAAAACCCCGGTAAAGTTCATTATAAGAACAAATCAAAAACAAAATTCTAAAAAGTACAGATGACCCAACACACAAAAAAAAAATGTATAACACCATTTTGAATTGGATGTTGTCCATACAGACGAAACAAAAGAATGTATGAGCTAATATGGAGCATGTAAAATGGAAACACTCTACAGTTTTGTAGATGGACAGCGGATGACTTCCAGGAGACTTTGGGATTGTATTGCATTATTAGGCGGGATATATTTTAAAGAGCAAGATAGCACTGAAATTTGTATATTGATTAGTGGGCTAGTAGTGAGATCAAATCTTGGAACTTTATGGTTAATATAGGCTATGCTTGACAAAACATGCCAAGCTACAAGATATTGTAGGATGTCATTAGGTTGATATGATGACTTGCAGTAACGTTACACAATGATTTAATATTCCTAGAGTTGCTTATTAACAATTTTCTTTAATTATCTTTCAGATAAAATGTTCAATAAAATTACCAAAATGACTGCTAACAAGATTCTCGGACAATGTAGACCTCCAAGCGCCAATCTAGATCAGGAGTATATGTTAAGAATTTGCCATCAACAGGTAAGAACAAACACACAATTGTTTCACATGTTTTTAAATGTTTAATTATTTCTGGGCTTTCACCAGACATATCAAATATTTCACTGACATAGGAAAATGAGAATGATATGCATACAGATGAAGGTCTGTGTAACATTTTCTTATGTCAAGGTCATTGTTGAATCTGCTCGTGTTCAAACAATGAATTTCATATGCATGGATAGTTTTGCACACATAGTTAAACATATAAGCCCCTTTATTATGTCTGAGTTGTTTGGTAGTGGTTAGCCATATAATTGTATCTCATACCTCTTTAACCAGTTGGCGTCGGGAATAAAAAAGTTTTTCTGGGCCCCTGTGGCGGGTTTCTTTTTCCCACACACACGTTAATGGAAGCTTCCACAGCGGGTGGCTGGCACTTCCGAGCATGTGACCGTGCACGCATGGCTGAACCAAGCATGCATACAAATATTCCGGAGTTTCCTGTGGCGTGTTTAGATACTCTCCGGTCCGCGGTGCAAAAATAAATTGCGTGTATACACGGCCTCTGATGCAAACTGGTTAAAGGAAAGTATACCCACTGATATTCTAAATTCCAAAGCGTTTATTTTTGAGAAAGTAAAAAACCTTTCAAACTTTTAATTGTTTTCTACATATAGATATTGATAGTTGTTACACTTTTAAGCTGTTCAATTACAAAAGTGAGATTTGGAGACAAAATGGACCATTGCTGAAGTGACAGCTTTATTTCCATGTTGTGAATGGCTCATTAACCCTAACTCCCTAGGCCCATTTGCTTACACATAACCTGAATCCTTCCTAACTCCCTAGGCCCATTTGCTTACACATAACCTGAATCCTTCCTAACTCCCTAGGCCCATTTGCTTACACATAACCTGAATCCTTCCTAACTCCCTAGGCCCATTTGCTTACACATAACCTGAATCCTTCCTAACTCCCTAGGCCCATTTGCTTACACATAACCTGAATCCTTCCTAACTCCCTAGGCCCATTTGCTTACACATAACCTGAATCCTTCCTAACTCCCTAGGCCCATTTGCTTACACATAACCTGAATCCTTCCTAACTCCCTAGGCCCATTTGCTTACACATAACCTGAATCCTTCCTAACTCCCTAGGCCCATTTGCTTACACATAACCTGAATCCTTCCTAACTCCCTAGGCCCATTTGCTTACACATAACCTGAATCCTTCCTAACTCCCTAGGCCCATTTGCTTACACATAACCTGAATCCTTCCTAACTCCCTAGGCCCATTTGCTTACACATAACCTGAATCCTTCCTAACTCCCTAGGCCCATTTGCTTACACATAACCTGAATCCTTCCTAACTCCCTAGGCCCATTTGCTTACACATAACCTGAATCCTCCAAAATCCTTCAGTAATAAAGCAAGCACATGACATGTATGCACACATGTGTTTCTAATCTGTGATACATGTACATTGTACATGGCCAGGGACCAACAGTGTCCACTGACCCAAGCACTGACTTTGCAATCACTGCAACAAACATGGATGTACATGTACCATGGAAAGGCAAGTATGCCTAATAACCTCAATCATCCAAATCCTTCACTTTAGCAAAGAGCATGTACCGGGTAAGCTCAATCCCTAAAAATCCTTCACTTTAGCAAAGAGGATTTGGAGAATTTGGGAAGGTTAGGGTTAAGAAAGGTTTTTTATAAAAATATTTATTTAAACAATTTTAGGAAGAAAAAAAATCCAACACAAATTAAACCAAACCAAAATAAATTTCATGACGATTCCAACCAGAGTCTGTTTGTCTGCGATTATTACAAGGAAATCTTTAAAATAAACCAAAATTAACACCAAAAAGGCTCAATATGTGCAGGTACATGTACATGTATATTTGTTTGATTTTCATGTTCATATTGGATTTCTAGTTAGTTTTGTAGTAACATACATGTAATGAAACATGAAAACTAATGGGCTATTTATGGGTAATTAATTAATGTTATTTTGATTATACTCATAGAGCATACACATAGAAGCAGTTTTACCATCATTGCCAATCATTAGCTGTAAGCCAACATTTTGTGGACTGCTAACAGTGCAACCTTGGCACATACAGAGTTCTATGTGCAAATGCATTTGCGGTGCAACCCATGAGCTTGTTATAATTGTGTGTGATTCTTCCACCCTTTTTGTTATTCAGTGTAGCAACAAACAACAAAAGCCAAATATTTCTATCACTAAGCATAGATCATCAGTCACAGAAGATTGTGCAGATAAAGAAAGCACAGCACCTAGTAATGTATCTACATCACATAAACCTGCCTTCTACTGTGTTGATAAGATACAGCGGAGAAACACTGCTGTTACAGTCAGTGCAGATGACTCTGGAGATGATACGGACACAGTCAAACATGTACATGTACAACAACCAGTCGTGTGAGTTTCTTTATAATTTCAAGAAATTGATGACTGTAGTGACAATTACACATAGGGAGTTTTCGCATTTTTGGTTTACCACATCTTTGTCTTAAAACGGTTTTGGTAATTATATTTTACAAAACCCATAAACTGCAAATAAAAATCATTTGTTGAAAAATGCCAATCTCATATAACATGTATTTGTTTTACTAATCAGAATCCTGGTGTACCCCCCTGCTCCAACAAAAGGAGGGATCATTTTACATGAGGTGGATGTAAAGTGTCTAGAAGAAGGAGAGTTTCTGAATGATGTCATCATTGACTTTTACATCAAGTAAGGCAGTTATTTCACATTGTTTGCACCCGTATTTGATTATGTAATGATGTCACACAGTGTATACTGTGTTGTAGGATCCAAGTGGGGACAGCTTGTTATCATCATGGATGTCAATTGTCACATAGAAGTGGGAAGGAGAGCATGCTATGAGTTGTAGCAATTTCTTGGGGGAGGGTAGGGAGCAGGTTTTACAACCTATCCCCCTTACTCAGTCTTTAAACCTTGTAATTTCTTTGTATAACATGGTTTGCCATTGACTAGTGTTCAACTTTGGCATTCTGGAGAATCTAGGGTTACATGGGCATGCTAAAAATATATTGATTATTATTGTTTACTGAAACATTAAATTGTACCAATTATTGCTAAAAATATGTTGGATATTTTCTGTAAGTATTTAAACTGAAGACAAACACTATTTCAGAGTAAATAATGCCAGTTTATTCTATATATTTTTGCATTGGGTAAGAATCACTAGTTCAGGTACCTCTTTTGACTGATAACCATTTCTCATAAAGCTTAACAAAGACCACTCATTAAATTACTTATAGGGGATAACTAGAATAAAAAACATATTCCTGGTCCATCAGAAAGATTGACAGGTTTATTGTTCTCAACACCTGTTAACATCCAGGCTCAGGAATTCATGGTTTTGTGGCAATACAAAATGGAGTGTCGTGGCCGAGCGGTCTAGCGCACCGAACTCAAGTTCTGGTGTTGCCAGCAGCAGGGTGTGGGTTCGAGCCCCGGTCGTGACACTTGTATCCTTGAGCAAGGTACTTAACCATAATTGCTTCGTCCTTCGGATGGGACGTAAAGCCGTGAGGTCCGTGTGTTGTATAATGCACGTAAAGTGGAGTGTCGTGGCCGAGCGGTCTAGCGCACTGAACTCAAGTTCTGGTGTTGCCAGCAGCAGAGTGTGGGTTCGAGCCCCAGCCGTGACACCTGTGTCCTTGAGCAAGACATTTAACCATAATTGCTTCTCTCCACCCAGGGGTTAAATGGGTACCTGTGAAGGCAGAGATGGTTTGCTCTCTATGCGCTAGAAATGGCAGCAATTGAGCTGTATACTCCCCAGGGAGCTGAGATGGTTTCAGGAATGATTTATGAGCCTTATGAGCCTTATGAGCAGGGATAATAATATAATGCGCCTTGAGCGCCACTTAGTTGGTGGATACGTGCGCTATATAAATCTATACATTATTATTATTATTAATACAATGTGATAGTAGCCTGGTTGTTCCTTTTCTAAATAGTAGAACTTGAGTTTCCATTTATTTAGCAGTTCTTTGTGATTTTTAATAGGGAGCTCATCCAGTTAGAAATGATTTTGAGAAGTCTGCTGACCTTTAACCAGTTCGCATCGGAGGCCGTGTATACACGCAATTTTTGTTTGCACCACGGATCGGAGAGCGTCTATACACGCCAGAGGAAACTCTGGAATATTTGTATGCATGCTCGGTTGATGTGGCAACTAGCCGAGTGTACAGTGACATGCTAGGTAGATGTGGCCACGCGCTGTGGAAGCTTCCATTAACGTGTTTGTGTGGGGGAAAAAAAAACACACAGGGGCCCAGAAAAACTTTGTTATTCCCGACGCGAACTGGTTAATCTAGTATTTGGCTAATGAAGCACTCTTGAGGTTGAACCCTAGGTATAATGTTACAAATTTACCAATTGTCTTTTTAAAAGTGCCTCTATGAAACCATCCGTGAAATGGAGAAAAATCAACCATATGGGGCTGAGGTTGAAGCAGAATCATACAAATCATACCAAGTGTTCATCAGTATGTACCAGCATTCATTACACACTCTGCAGAAAGGGCAATACATTGGGAGAAATGGTTAATGACAGAACATGTGTGATTCTCAATTACATTGTACCTTATCTCTTGCATTGTGTAAAATCATCCAAAAAAGTGTAGCTCTAAGTCCAATGAAGGGAGCCAGTTAAGACTATGATTCCCATCCTAAAACCTTGTTCCCTTGTGATACAAAATGATGGGTAAACAAGCAAACAGTATATTCATTCTTCTTATTTTTAGCACAGTTTTTTAGCACACATGCTGACTTTAGCAAAATGTTTATTAAAGGCAAAATATATTGCTGACTGTTTTCTCAACAGATATGTTGTGAATCAAGTCTTGAGTGAAGCTGATCGTCAGAAAACCTTTGTATTCAGTTCATTCTTCTATGGGCGTTTAATGCGTCGAGAGTATAGTCGTGATAATTCATCAGGAGATACTCCATTATCACGCATGGAGAAGCGGCATCACAAAGTAAGAACGTGGACAAGGAATGTGGATATTTTCCAGAAAGATTTCATCATTGTCCCTATCAATGAACAGTAAGTACATGTAAAGTATTTGTATAATTTGTAAAAAGCATTCCTTATTCCTATGTGATATGATCATGCAGCAACAATTCTGTATGATTTACTTTTAGTCTTCCTAAATGTTCTGATTTTTCATGTTTTTTTCATCGCTAATTCTGCAACATAACATAATTTGTTCTGAATTGGACGGCAGAATAACAACTACCTCTTCTATTATGCTTGTAACCAGTACAAACTAATACAGTCACCTTTAATTAACACATTTGTTGTGCTGATTTGCAATTATTTTGCTTACATTAGGCTGTTAATATACTACTCAAAACAATTTAGGGAACACCGGATTTTTAACATCAAATAGGTTTGAAATGTTCCGTGAACCGGGATTTTCATTTGCAACCCTTCTGTCTTTCAGTAGTCATGTCATGAAATGTGTAATCACTACATGCATCCTTTATCATCTGTTTCATTGTGCAGTTGTTTCTCATCAATTCTGTGAAACATTGTGTTTATCTTAAATAAATGATCTTGCTTTAACTGAGATTATTCCGGTGTTCACTAAATTGTTTTGAGTAGTATATATGGCTCGCTGGATTGGCTCAATGGGTACAGTGGGTATTATACAACATTTGTATGACCACCATTTTTAAATTCATAATTGCTAGCTTATCACATTTGTGTTTTGTTTTTTAATCAGTACCATCACATTATTTTACTGCCACCAATAAGCAAAATGGAATTCATATCTGAGTGTTATAGGATTATGAAATGCTGTCTGTCCAAAGTAGACCAGTCTTCAGGAAATGTTGAGTGCAAATTGGGAGCTTAAAGAGCAGAGACATTAGAGAGTAGGGTCCAAGGCCTGCTTAACCAGTTCGCGTCGGGAATAAAAAAGTTTTTCTGGGCCCCTGTGGCGTTTTTTTTTATCCCACACACATGTTAATGGAAGCTTCCACAGCGGGTGGCCGGCACTTCTGAGCATGTCACCGTACATGCGTGGCTCAAACGAGCATGCATACAAATATTCCGGAGTTTCCTGTGGCGTGTTTAGACGCTTCCCGATCCGCGATGCAAAAAAAAATTGCGTGTATACACGGCCTCCGACGCAAACTGGTTAAAGGAAAGTATACCCACTGATATTCTAAATTCCAAAGCGTTTATTTTTGAGAAATAGACTTTGCCACACTCACAGGGCATCCGGTATACTCCCGCTCTGTTGCTGGGATCCGGTTTATCCTTGTGGGTGTGGAGAAGTCTGGCATCGACACATGGCGCCACAGACACATCAGAGAGGCCATCAAGATCTTCAAACACAACACTGTTCCACAGGACATCGGTTTCTACATCAGCGATGTTTGGCGACCACTACTTCGGACCGAAGGATCTGCTATATCCAAAGTCCACAACCCACTCCAGACTGAGGGATTCCCTTCATCCTAAGTCAACCACCCTCCCTCCCCCTGTGCTTGTTAACAACTGATTCAGTTCAGTGAGCACACACTCCTCTCTCTCCCCCCCCTCCCCTCCTAATAATAATAATAATAATAATAATAATGTGTGGACTTACATGTATATAGCGCACGTATCCACCAACTGAGTGGTGCTCAAGGCGCATTATATTATTACGCCTGCTCATAAGGCTCATATGGCTCATAAGGCTCATAAATCATTCCTGAAACCATCTCAGCTCCCTAGGGAGTATACAGCTCAATTGCTGCCATTACAGCGCATATAGGGCTAATCAACCAACTCTGCCCTCACAGGTACCCATTTAACCCCTGGGTGGAGAGAAGCAATTATGATTAAGTGTCTTGCTCAAGGACACAAGTGTCACGGCCGGGATTCGAACCCACATTCTGCTGCTAACACCAGAACTTGAGTCAGGTACATGTAAGCTAGACCGCTCGGCCACGACACTCCACTAGGATCCTAGTCCCACCAGTTTCCTGCCCGCACGCTTAAACGCACTAATCCTCCAGCATTCAGTCATCGCGTGATCCTCCAGCAGTCTACTTAAGCAACAACATTTCCCAGAGTCCTGCATTCTCCTGAAGACGATCAGAGCATACTGATCGAAATGTTGAGTTGTAACCTCCAGTTCTTTTCAGAACTAGTTACTACTCAATAGAGAATTTCACATGGTGTCACCACAATTAGTCTTACTTATCCTCTCACCACAATTAGTCTTACTTATCTTCTTCACCATGCAAAGCTTTACCTATATTTGTGACGGGCACTGCGAAAATGAGTCGCTTCTCGCACGGCCTATTTCCACGTACAGGGTTGATGAATGTTTGGAGGGTGAAAAAATAAATTGGAAATTGATTTTCTGATTATCCATTATTTCGGTTCTTTAGTATCTGTGTTTTCATATTTATAAATCAAAAAGCTGATGTATGAAGAAAGTGGACTAAATGATGATTTTTGTGTGCCTTTTGTTTTCATTTCGTCCGTTGTTTCCATTACAATGCGCTATAAATTGCTGCGTTTACGTTGATTGTGCTTGGCAAAAATATAAACCCCGCTAGCATTAAATTTTAAGGAACATATTGGTAACTATGCATATTTTATTAGTAACTTCTGAAGTCATGGTTTTTACTGTTTTTTTTTAACCCTAACTCCCTAAGCATTGTTACTAAACAATAAAAATCCTTCAAAATCCTCCAATTGCTTTTGTTGTCTAAGGAGTTAGGGTTAATAGGCAATTTCTCCTATACGGGTTTACTCGATTGTTGACATAATACATATTTTCAAAAGTTGATAACTTTCGAACTGGACATGCCACAGTTGTTTAACAGGTATCAAAATGAAGCTTATTGCATGCTCTTTTCAGCCATGTATATAACTAAAAAATTATGTTCACCCCCATGTGACTCATTTTTGCAGAGCCCGTCACATTTGAACATATTCGTTCAACACATTTTAAATAATCAATAATTGACCTTTCCCCATTTTCAGAGAGGTCATGTCATAAGAAAACTAAACACCATAAGTTTTAAGTAAAGATTGTTTACGGTGACACCATGTGGAAACTCTCTGTTGAGTAGTAATTAGTTCAGAAAATAGATTAGTAAGTTCATGCATTATGTGTTTGTTTGTTTGTAGTTCTCATTGGTATGTAGCAATAATATGCTACCCGAGTCTTGTTGCTCAGCCTGAATACCTGAAGGATTGTGATGTGTCTCCTCAAACTACAACATTAGGTAGGTGGGCATTGTCTGCAAAATTAATTTGGGCCAAAACATAGTAAAATAACAGTCTAAAATAATGCACATCCTAAATCAGCATCTGAACTCACTGCACATTCCTGCTCGCTGACTGGATAAGCAGTATTTCTACATCAAATCAAGGAATCAAGATTTGTACTAGCTTTTTATTAGTTCATGTTCAAAGTTACACGTTTTTAGTACTCTACATGTAAGTCCATACATGTAGATGATGGGCAGGATGCCGCAGATGTGCACTAAATACAATTATTATTATTAATATTTTATAAAGCCTTGACCAAGGTGCGTCTGAATGTTTTGGTTGCAAAGTCTTTTGTGGTTATGAGTTCCCATGGTCACAGTGATCATCCGTCACCTGTTATTAAAAAAATAAAATATTGTCTTTTGATAAACAATGGAATGACCTGAATTAATGCCAACATAAAGAGGCTTTCTAAGCAAACATTAATAATTTACCTATCGCCATTTTGAGAGAGGTTATGTCTTAAGAAACTAAACAATGTACGTTTTATTATCTAACCCCAGGAAAAATATTGTAAAAGTCGGCTTCTCTGAATCCCTTTCGCCTTGAATTCAGGGAAAAAAATTATGTCCACTGGGGCAAAACAAATGGCCCTATTACTTTTAAAAATCACCTTCCTTATAGGTCACCCCTTCAGTCAAAATATAGGCACTGTTGTTCATGTTAACATAAGAGAGCCATTTATTGTCCCCAGTAGACCTATTCATGCTTTTCTACATGTAAATTTGAGGCAAAAGGATTCAGACAAAATTACTTTTTCCATTATTTACATTAGGTTGAGATAATAAAATTATGTTATTTGAGTTACATGTATGACATAACCTCTCTCAAAAAATATTATTATTATCCTCTTTTATACCATATTTATCACTATTTAATTTGGTACCATTTCAAAGATTCTTCTGAACAAAGAACACAAGAGACAGTAAATGTACAGACCAATGGACAAGAAGAAGCTGTTTGTAATGCACATAGCTGTGGAGATAGCAGTACAATAACTCCCATGGAAGTTTGTCCAGAGGAAATCAATAATTCATCAGGAAATACTTTAAGTCTTGACGAAACACAGAATGGTGAAGAGCCAATGGAAGTATATGACACTAATGTTTATCCATTAACTTCAAGCAAGACTGAGCACATGACAGCCATTAATACAACAGATTTTATCAATGTCACATTATCTGAACAACATTCAGCATGTACCAACAGAAAGCAAAATTCAACGAGTGAAGCCATACCTCATCAATCTGTAGGAGTAGAAGATATTCTGTACTCACAGTATCAAAGAGTTAAATGCAGAAGGTGAGTCATTCACTGCCGGCTCAGCTGAAAATAATGCTTTTTACTAGTTGTAATTTTTAGCATCTTATTACATGTTTAAAGGGGAAGAAACTCATTTAAGAGAAAACACAATAAAAATATACACATTTAAAAATGTTGTTGCTGGCATCGTTTAAAATTCAGAAGGGTGCCCTGTAAGTGTGGAACGGCTGAGATGTCCAAGATATATTTATATTAATGGTGGCAATTTCTAACAAGGTTGGACAACCAAGATTGAAGAATGTTTACTAGTGTAACAGGTTTTGTGTTTCACAAAACCATCCTGATTACTGTTGAGAATGTATTTAAATAATCATTGGTGGCCGTGGATACCAGGCAAAATACTGTCGTGTTTAGGAGTTTTATTGGAGTGAAGTTTAGGGAGAGGGAGAGAGCGAGCAATGTGATGCATGTTATCATGCATGGAGTTTATTCCCAAATTGCTGTAACAAACAGGTCAACAAGGTCAATAAACAGATTAGTTTATTGTGTAGATGATGAACCAATGATAAGAACAGCGATTGTCAGCCATATTGAATATGTCAGCATTTAGTCACTTCCTTTTGTTCAGGTGATTTCCATTGATGTAGTGCTTGCCAAATTATTAGATCCAATGCTGTCACCAGAATGGGATATAATTACAATGTATTAGAAATAAACTGTAGCCTTATCAGCAGCTAATGTGAGATTATTAACCTTCCTACTAAGTGTCAAAAACAGTCAAAATGTTGATATACTTGCCAAGGTATATCTAGTGCACTTAAAAGTCAAAAACTGGCAAACCTTATGTGTAGTAAGTACATTTACAGGTCAAAATGAGTTGACCGTTTCTGACTGGTAAAAGCATTGTCTGGTATTGTTCAGGGTGGTCAAAATGCAGCGGCGTAGCCACGGGGGGGCCTGGGGGGGGGGCGGGGCACATGCCCCCCACAAATTTCCCGTGTGCCCCCACGAAAAATCCTCATAGTGCCCCAAAAAACAGAAAAGGGAAAAACCCATACCCCCTGGGCCCCCCCACTGAAAAGCAGTGCGCCCCCCCCCCCTGAAAAAGTCCTGGCTACGCCGCTGTCAAAATGTGCACCTTTGGGATAACAGTCAAAACAGGCAGTTGGCTGATTTTGACCTATATAGCAACTTCCCACTAAAGTGCAGCTAGATTATAATTAGGAGGGTTAAATATTGGACAAAATATGAAAAACCCAAAAGTAAATCCTGAAATTATTTGATGTTTTTGGATATACTTGCTCATCTAGCCTTTTGTAGGAGAGGCATTATGACATTTAATGTAGGTCATGTAGTATTTTTTAAGGAACTGCTTAGTGTAATTTTAAGCTTCTTTAAAGTTTTCACCTTATCCATTGTAGTCAGATATATTGTTTATTAAAAAATAAATTGCTGATTTGGGGTTTTTGTATTTATTATAAAAGTTGATTGACATACACCTGTAGGTATTATTGGTAATGGTTCAATGATTTATCAAATTGTTGGTCCTGTTAAACTGATTAAAGAAAGAAAAACTTGCTTCTTACTGGATTGATAAATAGTTATACTTTAAGTTTTTCATGAATGAACCACTTGACTGTGAAATCATTGTTTTCTTACTTTGTTTTTACCACAAGAACCTTCTGTATAATGTAATAAAAGCACTTAAATGTTTGTTTTCCACAGACCCTGCATACTGATATTTGACTCGTTAGGAGGACCAAGTAGAAGAAATGTCATACAGAATCTCAGAGAGTAAGTTTAGTTTGGATTAATAAATGTCTTTGTGGTTTGGGACGTACATATGTTAAAGTGACATTTTGAGCATCATGGGCAGTCGAATTAGCACTGTATATTTTTGGTAATTCAAACAAATTAAAATATTTTGTTTTACTGCATTGTAGAGATATTTATTGATTTATTACTTTTATTTACCCAGGGTACGCCCAAACAATTAAAAACTGATTTCCATTGGGCCCTACTGTACATGTACATATATACATATACAATTAAATATTGCCTTGTGGCAGGGTTTGCCCTGATTAAATGCGGGCTGACAGTTACACTATCCCTCACATTGTTTTTGTATTCATGGAAAACAACAACAAATAATCCTAAAACATGCAAGACAGTTGTCTATACATCATGTCTATATTAACATTACAATATTGACTGTATAATCAGTTTGATGTGATGTATACAATAACAATACTTGCATGCGTGTAACATCTGACAAAACAATTTACTATGGACTGAAGACTTAATTCAGGATTACAGTTATGAATTTTGTATACAAATTGTACATGTATAGAAGAACCTACTTCAACTTTGGGCTATCTTTCTGTATCTTTACTTCTTTATCACCAAAATGCGTTTCTAGTAAATGTATTATTTGTGACCATTAACAGCAACCAAGTGACTTTAGAAGCAGAAATCACCAGTTTGATAGAGTTTTGGGGCTTTTTCAAAATTTGTCTTATTATTTATTATTAGATCATATTACAGGCAGTCATACAAAAATATAAAATTCATAAATAATGTACACATGCACATCACAATTGTGTTTTGATTTACAGTAAAAAGACTAAAATTAACAAAATACAAGCAAAAATCTACAAAAGGAGACACAGAAACAAGCAAACAAACAACCAACGAGACATACACACACGCACACACACCCCTACAGTCTTTTTCCGTAATTGTGGGGACATACACTCGCTTTTACACACAGTTGTGAGGACCAAAAATGCTATGGGGACATGAAAATGTCCCCACAGATACGGTGTCATGGCCGACCCTTTTCTTATAAGTCCCCACAACCCAGCGACAGCCTACCCACACACACACACACACACCCTCACGCACATTGATTTGTGGGGTATTCCTTTGTTCGTTCTATTATCCCTTTTCCTTATAATTCTCCTGTGGGGTACAAGATTTTCTATAGTTACCTTGTGGGGTCCAATTGTTCTATTGTGTTTTGGACCCCACAACGAATGGTGTGTACGTTCACACAGTCACGCGCCGTAGTTGTGGGGACCGAAAACGTTGTGGGGACACGAAAATGTCCCCACAGACACTCCGTTCTTGCCTTCCCTTTTGTTATAGGTCCCCACAACCTTTCCAGTGCCTACCCACACACACACACACACACACACACACACGTCATAGGTCGAAGAAACAGACAAAACAAATATTGCACAAATCACAGCCCTGAAGGATTGCCAAAAACCCTGAAAGCTTCTTTAGAGGCTTTCCAATTGCATCCGTACAATAAAACAAAAACAAGGAAGGACTGGAAAGCAAACAAAAAGCTTTACTACGATGAATAGGATATACATGTACATGTAGTCATATATGATGCTCTCCATGACTTTGGATTATTGAAGCAATGACATTGGTCTGTAATGCAGTTTGATGGGTACCTGCTTATTACATGTACCCCGTTTTGGTATAGAAGTGACATTTGTGACGGGCTCTGCGAAAATGAGTCACATGGGGGTGAACATAATTTTTTAGTTATATGTACATGGCTGAAAAGAGCATGCAATAAGCTTCATTTTGATACCTGTTAAAACTGTGGCATGTCCGGTTCAAAAGTTATCACCTTTTGAAAATATGTATTATGTCAACAATCGAGTAAACCCGTATAGGAGAAATTGCCTATTTAAAAAAAACTGTAAAAAACCATGACTTCAGAAGTTACTAATAAAATATGCATACATGTAGTTACCAATATGTTCCTTAAAATTTAATGCTAGCGGGGTTTATATTTTTGCCAAGCACAATCAACGTAAACGCAGCAATTTATAGCGCATTGTAATGGAAACAACGGACAAAATGAAAACAAAAGGCACACAAAAATCATCATTTATTCCACTTTCTTCATACAAATCAGCTTTTTTGATTTATAAATATGAAAATACAGTTACTAAAGAACTGAAATAATGGATAATCAGAAAATCAATTTCCAATTTTTTTTTCACCCTCCAAACATTCATCAACCCTGTACGTGGAAATAGGCCATGCGAGAAGTGACTCATTTTCGCAGAGCTCGTCACATTTTGGAGTATGGGAGCCAGCTCAGGTGCACAATTTCTCAGCACAGTTGAAGATTTGTCTCCACATAGACCCATTATTGTACTACGTATTAGTTTTGTAAAATCTGATGACAAGGTACAAAAGCCTTTTGACATGGAATGAGCTCATTTGATTACCACATTACAATTGTGAAAATGTATGGGTCAAGAAGTGATCTTTGTTTTGGTTTAAATTTAATTGATTATTATTTTAATTTGTTTTATTGTTGTTGTTTTTTTGTTTTTTTTTACTGTTATTGGTAGTTAAAAGGAAAGTATACCATTTGGTAAAGTTCATGTGAATAGAGATATAAATACAATAACTTACATGTACCTATGAAAGTTTCTGCTCATTAATTAAGTTGTCGCGGACAAGAACATAGTGAAAATGCATTCATCTTCATTCTAAGATGTAGAATTTCAATACAGTTTGTCATTAAAATTCTGATGTATTGTACATTACATATTTGGGGAATAACATCGGACAGAAAAACTTCAAGAGCAGGGTTTGAATTTGCCAGTAGTCCAATTAAAATGGTGGCAAACTAGTCAAGACCCCTCTCCTAGTAGTCCGGCAGGCTAGTAAAAATTACAATGAGTGCACTAGGAGTTCTTTTTTATATTTACACATTTTATTCCATTGGGAAATAATTTAATCATTTTCAAATATGCTACCATCATGACATTCAAAGAAATATTCTCTCATAAACAAGGAATTATCAAAGTGAAAAGTCACTCTTTGTTCTACCTCAAAAATGTTTACAATTGTGGACCATCGTGCAGAACCTTATAAAAAGTAGTTAAAAACACATGGACCAGTAAAATTGCATGCGAAATGGCTAAAATTCTAACTTACTGGTGTGGCCGGCTAGTGAAAAAATAATAATTAGGGCAACCCCTCAAGGGGTGTTTGACAGACTTGTATTCCAGTTCTCAAACCTGAAGTCCGAGTCCCCAGTGTTGATTCCATCCAAGTCCAAGTCCCGATTTATGTAACGAGTCACGAAGGTCGAGTCCAAGTCACTTAAAAAAAATTAAATGAATTTCTGGAAGATGCATTCTGTTTTCACGCAGCCACTGCATAAGTGATTCCAATCGCATTGCTACAAACAGAGAGAAAGAACACGACATGCTACAGTGGAATAGGATGCACGGTATCAGTTTTATAAAACTGTTCACATTATTTAAATTAAGTAACAAGGCTTTAAACACAATGTTGCAAGAATATTCTCTTTTTTTGTTAATGTTTTAAAATAGTGAATATCTGAGTCACAAACTTCGAGTCTGAGTAACAAGTGTCGAGTCCGAGTCATTGTACATGGTGACTCGAGTCTGAGTCACCAAAAGAGTGACTCAAGTCCAGTGTTTGATAATACCATCATCAACTTTACATCAAGTAAGATAAGTTTTTAAGAACACCAAAGGTAAACATTGCCTTTTAAAAAATATAATTATTTGTTTATTTCAACCACTGTTTTAAAAAGGATGTGCTCTTATTTCATTTCACAACAGCATTTTTAGTAATTAAAGCTACCTTTAATTATAATGGACCCATGTTTATGCCTTGTTGACAGATATTTGACGGTAGAATGGCAAACAAGAAAGAAGAGTCAATGTGTTTTTGATGCTAAAACAATCAAAGGTTCCCAACCCAAAGTGCCTCAGCAAAACAACTTCAGTGATTGTGGGATATTTCTTCTGCAATATATACAAATGTTCTTTCAGGTATGTATTCTTGGTTTATAATTGAATTATCAGCAGTTTCCAGCAATTTTCTTTTTTATAAAATTATTGTTATTTTTTTGACAACAAATGGTTTATAATGACCCATGATACAAGTAATCACAAGAAGCATGGTGTTACAGGGAATATGTCTCAACATGAATTTATGTTGGGTTCCTTGATAAATTAATTTGGGAACTTAATTACTGACACTATGTTGAGATATAATATCTCATTTCAAAGTATTTGTGTTCCTTTCTAAAAGAAAAAAACATCAATGTTCTGAAGGCAACAACAAATTCTGGAAATGGGCGATACATATTTAAGGGAAGACTCAAAACTACTTTTAAAAGTAATATAACTCTGTGATAAACAATAAAACAACTGTGAAATTTTTAGCTTATAATGAGAAAACTGTGAAAATGCAATCAGGATTGTCATATTCATTCTAACTTTGACGTAACAAACCGCAGGGCATCCTTGTTCAGAAGCAAACGACAGTCACTCATTGGTGTACACATTGTGTACACATACATGTATATATACATACACATACTGTATGTATTAGACAAACATATAAATACTACCAGCGAATGTGCTCCTCCAAGTTGGGAGGGATATGTACATGTTGTGTTTTTTTTTTACAGATATTAAGTTGACCTGTGTACCAACCCACGAGTGTGACTAAGAACCTACGAATCAAACAAAATTAGTCTAATTTTAATATAAAAAAACCAAACAAACAAACGTGTATACATCCACACACACCAATATTTATCCAGATTGACTACACATCGCCGATCCAACCCAACCAGGGATGACTAACCATGCATGACTAACAGTTTTAAAATTCAGCCAAGCTGATGTCTTTGGCTGTGCAATGTGTTTGGCAATATATCCAGATAGGCTGGATTTAGACACGGTTAGCATCCTAGCATCCTATACATGAACATACTACTGTGCACACGTACGTATATATACACAGTACATGTAATGAATGATAGCAAATGGGCTCATCAAAGTTGGGAGCTATGGTATCATGAAATGCACATTCATTAAACGTGTACATGTATGACAATACACGTGTACATGTATGACAATACTACTACATGTACATTGTATATCTAACACACGTGTACATGTATGACAATACTACTATATCTAACACACGTGTACATGTATGACAGTACTACTATATCTAACACACGTGTACATGTATGACAGTACTACTATATCTAACACACGTGTACATGTATGACAGTACTGCTATATCTAACACACGTGTACATGTATGACAATACTGCTATATCTAACACACGTGTATATTTATGACAATACTACTATATCTAACACATGTGTACATACATGTACATGTACCATATCTAACACACGTGTACATATACTGCTACATTGTATATCTAATGTACGTGTACATGCCATATCTAACACACGTGTACATATACTGCTATATCTAACACACGTGTACATGTATGACAATACTGCCGTATCTCACACAGGTGTACATGAGTAGTATAGATATGGCGGGGCTGGACCAATCCCCCCCCAAAATTTTTTTTTAATTTTCTTTTTTAAATATTTTCTTTAAAAAAAATTATGGTTTCGGGGAAATCCCCGAAACCATAAATCTTTCTAATAAAAAGAAAAATTTAAAAAAGAAGAAGAAAAACTCTCTCTCTCCTAAAAAAAAAGCGATCTAGAAAAAAAACTATAGAAAATAAACTAAAAAAATTTTAAAACCATTTTTATTTTATCTTGTTGTATAATAAGAAGACGATGAGTACAAGATATTTATCAAGATGGACATTGGCAGAATTAAAAAATTATGGACGAAATAAAAGACTAAATCTTGTGCCAGACAGTAGAACGAACAGAATTAATAAATGGTCTTGGTATAACGCGGTAAAAAATGACAAAAGAAAATTTAAAGTAATATCGTTGAGTAAATTAAAATTGGGTGATGCAAAACATCTTTTACGAATTGAAAATAATCATTTACCGGAACAAGGGAGCGGAAAAAGAGGGTTACATATAAAAAAAAAAAGACTACATCAATGCTATTAAAAGGTTTCACGGACAGGAAGAAGAGTTGAGATTTGATGAACCGCCCATTAACGGTGGAATGTATTTATGAGAACGAAATATCACTGTTCCGCTCAATCATAGCAAAGAAAAAGATGTAAACGTATTTTTTGCTGCAGTCAAGCTATCTTCATTCGTAGCCAAGTTTATAGACTTGCAAGAATTTAGAGGAATAAAGTTTGATTTATATAACGATTCAATTGCACAAAGAAAAACTGAATGGAACAATTGATTGAGTTTCCAACGTTTCATAATAAACGCTACATCGTTTTACTCGATCCGAACGATTCGGAGGTGATTGAAGAAGAATTAAATACAGCTTTTGCGGAAATTAACAAGGCTATAGAAAAGTGGATGCACAACGGTTCTGGATGGATCATTGATCGTGTTGAAAGGATGAAAATTACAATAGCTAGATATCAACCTCTGACAGGCGGTTCTTATATAGAACTACCGAAATATATAAAAGATAAAAAAGCATGCATCAACGTGAAAAACAAGGACGATAATTGTTTGTGATGGGCGTTTGCGTAGCGCTTGTTTTCCCGCGAGTCGTCATTCGGATAGAATTTCTAGCTTACGATATAAATACGAATGACGGTTTAAATTTTGACAAAATTAATGCTCCAACACCAATTTGTCAAATTAAAAAAGTAGAGAAACAAAACAATCTGGCTATAAACGTTTTTGGTTATGAAAAATGTGATGAAAGAAGTAACCAAAAATCAATCACGATTTATAAACTTAGCGATCAACCCGCGAGTATAACTCGTATTAATTTATTATTAATCTACAAAGAAGCCGAAACTTACTACGAGTATAAGGATTTTATTTTTACAATTCGAGGTCATCCTGAGTTGAAAACTCGTTGTATGAATTTAAAAATGAAAAAGGAAAAAGATGCTAAACCTCACTACGTTTGGATTAAGGATTTTAACTGTTTACTTTTTTATCAAACGAAACACCAACATCGTAAACATTTTTGTACAAGATGTTTACACTACCGAAGCGTTGCTTCAAAAACACATTCCAGAGTGCGAGGGAATTGGTGGTAGAGATGGTAGTAAAATCGTGATGCCAACTGAGGATAAAAAAGAACTACGTTATAAAACTTTTTATAAAAAGATGAAAGTTCCTTTTACCATATACGGAGACTTTGAAACGATACAGCGCTATGCGCGCCTTCGACAAGTACCGATCGCTGCCGAAGGCGCTACTGCAGATGAAAGTACAACCACCACTATGCGCGACGATGTTAGTGGCAATACTAAAAAATTACAAGAACACGTCGCTTGTGGTTATTTATACGTGATCGTTCGATGCAATGGTAAAATTCAATCGCAAAAGACATACAGAGGTGAAGATGCCGAGAAACACTTTTTAAATGAATTGAAAAAAGAACAAAAAATTTACGACATATTAAAAAAAAACATAAAGCTATAATAATGACGAAAGACGATATTAAAAATTATAGCGAATCTAAAAAGTGTTGGATTTGCGAAAAAAAAATTATGACGAGAGACAAAGTGGAAAACTTTTTTTATAAAATTAGCGAGTGTTGTAAAAAAGGTGATAGCAGATGCAAGAAATGCGAAAAGAATTTTAACTCCATATGTAAAAAGTTTAGAAAAGTACGCAATCATTGTCACATAACTGGAAAATATCAAGGCGCTGCGCATAATGCTTGTAATTTACAACTGAGACTAGAACCGAACAAAACGCCTATTCCGGTAATTTTTCATAATTTGCGAGGATACAATTCTCATCTCATCATGCAAGCCGTGAGTTTAACGAAAGGAGATTTAAAATGTATTCCAAACAACATGGAAAAGTACATTTCTTTTTCAATCAATCAACTTCGATTTATTGACAGCTTTCAATTTTTACCAGCTTCATTCGATAAACTCGTTAAATCGAGCAATCCCGATTCTTTGCTCATTACAAAAAAAATTCGAACCTGATTTAAACAAGATGAAATTGCTTTTAAAAAAGGGAGTTTATCCTTACGAGTACATGGACTCTTTTGAACGTTTTGAAGAAACGAGTCTTCCTCCTAAAAAATCTTTGTATAGTAAATTAAACGACGAGCACATTACGTACGAACAGTATGAGCACGCTAAGCTTGTTTGGAAAAAGTTTGAATGTAAAGATCTACATGTAGGTGCTTATCACGATTTGTACGTGCGTACGGATACTTTGTTATTGGCTGACGTTTTTGAGAATTTTCGAGCAACTTGTTTAAAACAGTACGTTTTAGATCCCGCTCATTATTACACCGGTCCTGGCTTGAGTTGGGATGCGCTGTTGAAACATTCAAACGTTTGTTTAGAGTTGTTGATGGATTATGATATGCATTTATTTATAGAGAAGGGTACTAGGCGGAGGAATATTGATGGTGAGCGAAAGATGCACTAAAGCGAACAATACCTACCTATGTACGAGATTACGATTCGTTAAAATATATAAATTACATTTTATATTTAGACGCGAATAATTTGTACGGCTGGGCGATGAGTCAATACCTTCCAACTGGAAATTTTAAATGGTTAACGCAAAAAGATATTGATTCGCTCGATATAGCGGTAGCGCCTTTGGCAAAATCAATTTCGTCAGAATCGAGTCAAGGGTACATTTTAGGAGTTGATCTCGAATATCCTAAAAAATTACACGATTCTCGCAACGCATATCCACTCGCACCAGAATCGTTCAAAATTCCAAAAGAAATGATGTCTTTTTATCAGCGTGAGCTATTGAAAGACAGACCCGCTCCAAACGTAAATAAATTAACTCCAAATTTGAATAACAAATCAAAATACGTTCTTGATTATCGTGTTTTACAATTGTATTTATTTCTTGGTATGAAACTAACGAAAATTCATCGAGTTTTAAAATTCGATCAAGCTCCATGGATGAAGTCTTACATCGAATTAAATACGAATTTGAGAAAAAATGCCGAGTCAGAGTTTGAAAAAGATTTATACAAACTCATGAATAATTCAGTATTTGGAAAAACGAAGGAAAATTTACGAAATCGAGTTAATGTGAATCTCATGAGATTAAACGACGAGCAAGACGAAGAACGTTTGCGTAAAGCAATTGCAAAACCAACTTTTGCAGAAGCCAGAATTTTTTATTTCGACATGGCGGCTATTCATATGCATAAAACTCAACTTTTACTCAATCGTCCGGTATACGTTGGAATGTGTATTTTAGATTTATCTAAAGCTTACATGTACGATTTTTATTACAATCATTTAAAAAAGAATTACAATGATAATTGTGACCTACTTTATACGGATACGGACAGTTTATTACTCAATATAAAAACAGAAGATGTTTATAAAGACATGGAAAAAGATAAAGATTTGTATGATTTTAGTAATTATCCTAAAAATCATTTTTTGTATTCAGACGTGAATAAAAAAGTGATCGGTAAAATGAAGGACGAGACATCTGGAATTTTTATTTCTGAATATGTTGGACTAGGACCAAAAATGTACTCGATACTAAAATCTGCTGCAGGCGCTACTGCTGATAAAGCATCTTTAAGAAAGGCTAAAGGTGTAAAAAAAAAGTTTTAGCTAAGAAAATTTCACACAAGCATATTAAAGAAGTTTTATCTCAAAAAAAGACGCTTCAACACTCTATGAATTTTATTAGACATGAAAAACATCGATTATACACGACGAGGGTTAATAATATCATAATCTCCTTTAGACACAAAGAGATATATTTTACCCGAATTCATACTCTAGCTTACGGTCATTATAAGATTCCAGCGTCAACAGGCGTAAGATTATAATTTTTTCGGTGGCAATTCGGTATTTTGAGGAACAATTTGTGATTCTTCTCTAACAAAACTATGAGAAGGACCCGATTCTAAATAATATAGGTTGATTTTTTACGGCAACAACATTTTTAATGTTATCTATTTTAATGGACCATATTGGATCAGTAGCTCTGCGACGAGTATCTTGTTCAGCTTCGCCAGGCGCATATAAATATCTAACTAACGAATTCGAAGGAATTCTTTTTTCTACATTTTCATTGACCCGATGAGTGGACGGCGTTGCTGGAGAGGCTGGATTTTGCTCAACGAATTTCATTTTTATAGTATCTTTTGGTTTTAGTCCTATAAGTCTAGTTTCTTCGTTATTTAATGCTTTTATAACGAGCGGTAATCTTTTTACCCATTCTCTAGATCTTGCGACTTTATTCGTCATTTCTTGCCCGTATTGATGAGAAAATAATCTTTCGGCTAAAGTTCTATTGAATCGTTCTACTATACCTTGCGCTCTATGATTTCCAGCTTCGCCTCTCTGTATTTTTACGTTATTTTTATTCATTAAAACATTGACGCTCGACATAAATTCTTTGCCAGGATCGACTTTTAAAATTTTCGGCCAAGTTAATAAACTTCGCTTATAAATTTTTTCAAACGCGTTACTGACTCGCGCGGCAGTTTTATCGGTTAACGGTTCCGCTTCTTTGTACCTGCTCGCTTCATCGGAGATGGTTAACACATACTTGTAAACTTTTTTGCCAACTGTATCGTGCGGAAGAAACAACAAATCAGCTTGATGAACTTCGTTTGGTTTTTGTTGTAAAGAGTTTGAGCTGGTCGGTCTAGGGATGTATTTGGGGTACGGTAAATAAATCTGCCATAACGCTTGCTTTTTAACCACTTTTTAGTTATACTTGTAGAAAGTTTAGTTTCTTGAGCTAATTTTTCAATCGCTCCTTGACCTTTCCAGTATCCTTTCGGACTAATAAGCGTTTTAGAGTTTCAATCTCGTACGTTTATCCATTTATTATTTTATAAATATAATCAAGTAGTAGAATTCATAATATTTCTCGGTAAAATTCCTTGATTGACTAACCAATTTTGAGTCATTAACGCCGACCCGACCGTTGCCGTGAGTTTAAGACTGTCGCTTACATCGGGTTTTCCCTAAATCAGCTGGATTTATTTTAAACACTTTTTTAACAGCCATGCTATAAATAACGGTTATGATTCCTACTACTCCTCCGTGATAAGCTGAATTAACGATTCCATTCGTATCTATCGTAGACATATTTTATTATATAGACAATATTTAAAAACAAAAAATGTTTAATCCATTTCTAGGTTTTGATGATGTTTGTTTTCTTTGAAGAACTCGTGGCTCAGATACCCTACAGCTGCCATGCCCAAGGTGACTAATAAAAGCTCATTCGATTTTTGTTGTTGATTTTCGTAAAAATCTTCGTAAGAATCTTCCGTACTAGTTTTAAACACTTTTCTAGCCACCGCGCTATCAATAACGGCTATAATTCCTACAGCACATCCGTGATAAGCAGCATTGACGATGTTGCCGAAGGCGCTACCGCTGCTCGACATTTTATATTATAGACAATATTTTTATTTGCCGTAGGTGCTACCACTACATTTCGTATACATTAACTTCTTTTTTTTCGACAACAGTTTTTACGGGTTCTGCCGCTGGCTGCAAGACAGTTTCTACGGGGTTTGTTTTCGTTGGCGTAGCTGCTACCGCTAAAGTTTAGCGTTTTGTAGATGAAATATGCAATACCTCCAATGGCTATTACTCCCAGACCAATGTACAACGCGTTTGTTTCATCGCTTTCTTTTTTTACGCTTTGTTGACAACCGCTTTCTTTTTTAAATTTTGCTTTTTATTTTTATTAAATTCTGCTAGTTTTTTACCAGCCGCGACTCTGTTTGGATTTTTTGTTTTGGTTATTGGCGGTGTTTTAGTTACAGCTGTCGTGGCGTAGCCGCTACCGCTTTATGCGCTTTGCGCTGCTGGGATCTCCATCATTTTCTCCTCTGTTTTCACTTCTGTTTTCTCTGGCTCCATCGTCTTTATAAATTAGACAAGAAGAATCTTTTCTTTTAAAATGTTTTGCTGAAATTAGTGCTGTTGCCATTGGTGCTAAGAATATTCCGTACTTGTAGTATACTTCACACAATATACGCAAGAAAGAGCACTCGAAATAAGCGTGTCTTTTTCTAAATCGGTAATTAAATCATCTTCGTCATCGATCATAAATTTATATCCCATCACATCGGTCATGTTTAAACTTGTTCCTAACGCTTTAGCGTAAAGACTTATGATCGATGAACCTAATGAAGATATCATTTCACGACCTAGTCTCGCTTCGTATCGCGCATATAATTTATCTTGTTTGATTAAATTTAAAGTTTCAATATCTGAAATGGTATATTCTTTTCCTAAATATTTCTTTGAATTTCCTCCAGCAATGACGGCTAACAAACGATCACTGCGATTGCTGAAGGCGCTACCGCTATTACCGCTATATTAGTCGTTGTTTGTGGTGTTTGCGGCACTTGCTGCTGTACTTGCTGCGGCTCTTCATGTAAAATTTTTGCAACTTCTATTATTATATAATACTTGTTATATTTAAAAACAATTTTTTGGCTCTAGTCAACGGTGCTATAAATTCATCATTGATGTACGAATATTTACGATTCAAATATACAACTCAGCCGAGTACCAAACAGTTTGTAAATAAGCAAAATCCAACTAAGCATTCGATTAGCATATTTATATATATAAATAAAATTTATTGACAAGTAACCTAGACAAGTAACTTGCCACGACTTATACAAGTAACTTGCCGCGACTTATACAAGTAACTTGCCGCGACTTATACAGCGCTATGCGCGACTATGTCAAGTTACTTACAACAACTTGGTCAGTTTCGTCTAGTACTTCGTAATTAGTTGGTTAATCCATTTTTTAAATCAACTTGCAATGTTTAGCTCGTTTTAATTCTCGATTAATTTCTCTTCTTAGCGCTAGATTAGGTATAACGTCATTTTCTCGAAGACAATTTTCTAACGAATCTCTATCTTTACAATAAAATATACACAACCATTTTAATTGCTCCCTAAAATCTTTTAATACGCTGTTATATTTTTGCGATAGAATCCAACAGCTGTGTTTAGCGTGTCTTCCGCTAAAAGCTAACTGACTAATCATACATTTATTATTCTCGTCGTATTTTCTATATTTTATTTGTTTGGTCGCGGAGCAGTCGTCGATAATAAATAACGTTTCATCTCCTTTAAAAACATTATGGTAAATTTCTATAGCTTTGTTTAGTGATAAATCATTCAAATCGTCAACGTACACTCGACCATCGTTCCAAATCCATGGTCGGTTTTGATAAGCGATATATTCAAAACATTTAAAATACTCTTTTTCCAATAGATTTAAAACAAATTCAGTTTTTCCGCATCCGGTTTGTCCACAAATTAATGCCGCGTGCGGATATTTCGGTCACATGTTTTTTAATAATAATCAACATTAATATATCGCGGAATGAAATAGTCCATTTTCGATATTGAGTTGAGCGTCCATAATTATGTAAATGTAGCAGTATAATTCACCGGCAGTTTCTGATTCTTTTTTGAGTTGAATAGTTATTCCTTCGGATAAGTTTTCTACTCGCCCTACCACTTCCGTGAACTTTGTTGTCGTCGTTGCTTCTCAAATCTAAAAACAAACCGTATTTTTCTAGTAAATAATCGGGAAGTTTCATTCTCGATAAATGTAAAACTTTAGTTACTCCCATAGCACGTTCTTCTTTCGAATCTCCAAAATATCTTTGAATTTCTTCCCAGTGTTGATATCTATGCATTCCATGCGCGTAAAGTTGATTAGGAACTCCTTCGATAGTAATTGAAACTTTATCAATTTTTGGATTATAAAATTTCCAAGTTTCTTTTACATCGGACTCTTTAAATAAAAACAATATTCCTTTCATGCTTTTTGACGGTGTATTAAGATTTATATTCCACGTTTTATCTCGTTTGTTTAACTGCATCATGCTTTGTCTCAAAACTCTATCGTACAATATAGCCAACTTGTCACTATATTGATTTTTAATCGTTTGAGCGAGTTGTGGATTTGTAACAACTTCGTATTCTAAAGAAATTCCACTTATAATATATTTTGCATCGCTGTCCGTGCTTTTAATAACTTTCGAATATTTATTAAACGTAAGTTCATAACTTAACCGATCCGCTAGCCCGGCTTGATAACATGGTTGATGATCCGTCAATAGTTCAAAATCGAGTGGAATACAATATCTATTTTTAAAAGCATCCGCGACGGCCTTGTCTTTTCCTTCATTAGTCGCAGCATTACCATCGCTAGCGTTTACTCTTAATTTAGTTATATTAGGCGATTCGAATCCTTGATACACTAGATTGGCAATTTAATCTTTTGTCAACCACTGGTCTTTAAAACAATTGTACACATCCGCATCGTTTAAAGAAAACACTTCATTTCCTTCGATCTTGATTGAAATAGTTTTTATGATAGCTCTTCCCATATTTTGTATGATCGTTCTAGTATCATCATCATCGGATTCGAGAGTTTTATGTTAAAAGCTAATTTAGCCATACCAGGAACGATAACGTCGTTTTTTCCTAAATTTGGAAAACGAACCGTTAACAGTTGATTTTCTGCGATGGTACTCGGATTGTTTGTAATCACGACTTTTTGACGCGATCCTTTTATACCTTTGGTTCTCTTTAATTTGTGTCCGAATGCTTGGCTCATACTTAACATGTACTATTATTTTATTTTTTTAAATTTAAATTAAAAAATGCTTATTTAATAAAATGGTATCGATAGCGATGATGATCGGCAGTGCGGTAGTAAACGCGCTTGCTTTTACAGGATCAAATTTTTTATTTGGTAGTTTACGTTCTAACGATGTTGAAAAAGAACGAAAAAGGCACGATTTACATGTAGCGTTAGAACAACTTACTAAAGCGAGAGACGAATGGTCGAAAAAACGTTTAAAATATCTACATTTAGTAAACGATCGACTCGAAAAAGAATCAAATGCTAAAAAAAACTTTTTCCGATATAAACGAAGCGATGAATGAATATTATATCGTTACCGGTAGTCAATTTGATTTACCGTCAGATTTATACGACGAACCTGAACTAGAAGATTTTTACGTTCCTAGCGAAGATAAAAAACAGAGAAGTTTTATTTATCGTGTTAGGCATGACGATAGTAGGCTACGCAAGCTATAAATTATTAGAAAGAGATAAAAATAAAAACTAATTGTAAATAGTATTGTAAATGGCAGAAGGAGGATATGAGATGGATGAGTTTAATCCGACGAGAGAACAAGATGATCAACAAGATGATGATGAGACGACTCCTCTGTTACCAGAAGTTAAACAAGCCGAGACGTCTTTTGGCGCCCGGCTAACTAACATAGATCCATCGGCACAATGAACGAGCCAAATGGCTGACGATTTTACTAAATATGTAGAAAGCCTAGGCCATAATATCATCAAAATACATCAATATGAAAATTTTTATATTCGTGACGATGGTTTTTATTACAAAAATGTAAGGTTAACGCTTGATGCAAATCCAAAAGAATTTGCCAGCCTAGGTACAATAGCAGGAAGAGCTCACGAAGTTACCAAAAAATCAGGACATTTATTTGTTAGAGAAGAATTGGGTGTACATGTACATGTACGTAACTATGGCTTAATAAAAAAAAGTCTCAAAAAAAACTTGTGGCACGTTTTAAAAAAACGCCGTTGTTGTTGATAAAACATCCCTTAAAGGAACTTCAAGTCGACAGTTGCCGCAAGTTGTGAAAACTGTAGAACAAAACGTCGATGAAATAATTACTACTCTTCAAAAAGAACAAGAAGAAGAACCTCAAATGGATGAGCTTCCATTGCGAGAACTGATAGGTCTCGATAAAGCCTTGCGAACGACTCGAGGTGAATTAGTAAATAATTTAGCTAAATTGAGCGCACTCGACAAAGAAATCTCCGATCTTCAAGAATTAATTATTGATGCTAATGAGCGGGGACATGAAGAATTGACCGTAGAAGCTCGTAAACAGTTGAAAGATAAACAAGAAGAAAGAAGAATCGGATTAGAGGTAGCGAGTGAGAATGATCGCGTTCTTCATAGTCAAATCAATAGAATCAAAGAAACGATTCATAAAATGTTGGAAGAAGACGTCACGTTAAGTGAAAAGATTAAAACTTTATTTAGAGAACAAGGTGTTACGATTGTCAGTATATTAACAGCGATTAGTCTCGCGATCTCGCAATCGTAGCAAGCGCAAAACCGATTGTAGCACCACTGCCTACACCTGCTAAGCCAGCTACGCCAGCTACGCCTACGCCAAGTAGCGGTGGTGTAAAAGATTGGATACAAAAAACTTTTAAGAATCTATCGAATCTGCTAAAGAAACTTGGATTAAAAGCCTTAGATTCTTTACCGGGTATTATCGGTGGAGTTTTGAGTTGGTTATTATCAACAATTTCAAAAGTGGTAGGATGGGCGGCGGAACATGTGTGGCTAGCCGTGAGCGGAGCCGGAATTTTAGTTTTATCTTATTTACAGAGTCAACGCTGACGCTACGTCAACAACTCGTAAATGACGCCTAATCCACCGATAATCGCTAAACCAATAATCAGAGAGTTTTTTTCATCTTTGTGAGTAGCGTCAGCGGCAGCAGTTGCGTCTTTTGTCTCGATAGATGTTGCCGAAGGCGCTACCGCTGATGGAATTGATATATCGTTATATGTCAGTTGAGTATCTGGTTGTAAAGATAGTGGCGTGCCAAGTTTAGTAAAATTAGAGCTTTGCGCTATATCGTTAGAGTCTAACGTGGCGTAGCCGGAGGCGCTACTGCTGCCGCTACCGCTATCTTGCGATTGCTGAGCTGGTGTACCGAGTTGAGTATAGTCGGATGGTGGTGGCGGAGGTGGAACGGGCGTTAAATTAACGTTTTGACTTTTACCGAGCGATAAATCTGACGTTGCGATTAAAATATTATTGTTGTATCCAACGTACGTACCTATTTGTAAATTCATGTCGGATGGCATAAGGTATAAATTTTCTCCGATAAAGTATAATTGAGATCGAGCGTATTGTAAAGAATCTTGATACCTCTGAATAGAAGATTGTAAATCTATCGGAGAATCGATCGAAGCGTCGAGAATGTTTAAGAATTCTCTTTTCGCGTCTGAACCGGTACAACAGTAAGAATTCCAGTTTTTGCTTGAGCTCCCAAGATCGCGTAAACGTACGTTCTTATAGAATCGTTAATTCATTCTATACCACTCTCCGTAAATCCTTGAGCCAATTCAGATTCGAGTATGAATTTAATCCAAGCTCGTTGAGTATCGGGAGATTGCGAAATGTAGGCGACCGTATACGTCGATGGGTGATCTCCAAACCCCATTTTTGTCGCAGTTTTGTAATAATCATAATCACTCACGTCATTAAACCCAACGTGCAAACTCGAATTATCGTAGTCTTTTCCAGGTACAGGAATGTAACCGTTGTCGTAATAATAAGCTATTCCCGAGTTTCGTCGACTTGTTGTTTCCAATTTGATACTGATGAAATGTGAAATTCTCTGCATATTTTATTATACGCGCCAATGTCTATATTATTTTCAAAAGCGCTCCAAAAATTTTGAAAAGATGCGGGGCAACTCATTTCTTTGAGCAATCGTCTAATTTGATAATAAACGTGACATTTAAAAAAACTACTAATCATAGGATTCGAATGAAGTAAATGTTTATAACTCACGCCGCATCCCGTCGTACTACACCACGTTACAAAATTTATTTGATTCTGATAAAACTTTAGCGGATTACAATTCCATTCATTTACAACATCTTCGCTAGAGACGTGAGGCAACTTGTATTTTTCAAAAGGATTAGCGAGTTCTACATTAAAGAAATCATTTTCATTTACATAAATATTTACATTCGTCAAGTCGCTACATGTAGATGAAATTGTTCCGGCAACAAAATCTCCAGATTGTGGATACCGTTTTGATAAATTACTCCGAAATGCTAAAGGAATCGACATTTTATTATAAACTAATATTATAAATTTAAATATAAAATGCATCATACGATTGAAATTAAAAATTTTAACAAACCAATCGAAATACATAATTTAATCGATAATCGCGATGGTAAACTTACAATTTCATTAAAGTCCGTAAACCTTTGGGTTGGTTACTATAATATACGTAAAAAAGACAAAATATTTCGTTGTGAAACTGATCTGGATGGACGGCCGGCAGAAGAAATTGAGGTTATCGAACCTGGAACTTTATAATATAAAAGAAATTATCGATATTGTATTAAATAACACGCCTTGGCTTACATTCTTCATTGATGAAAGATCTGGCGAATCTTTGCTAAATATTATAGAGCAATACCGAAAATTAGATTTTCACCCGGGTTAGCTAATTTACTCGGATTTGAAAACGAATATTTAGCTATGGGTGAGCATCGTGGAAAAATTTATTTGCAACCTTTTAAAATAATGTACATTCAATGCAATCAAATTTCTACGAGCGAAAATTTTTACAATGGTCAACCTTGTAGTATTTTAAACATTTTACCGTTACAAGATAATTCATTAGCTGAAAGCACGTGGATAGAATTCTAATCCGTTACGAAAAAATCTTAAAACTGGCACTTTAAATGAATTGAGTTTTAAAATTAAAGATTCTATCGGTAGAGACATTAATAATCATGGTATGCCAGTCATTTTAAACCTCGAAATTAATTAATAGTTTTTTTTATAATAGTGTAAATATAAATGGCGAGTATTTACGGTCCTAGTCGTAAGAGCGGTAGCGCCTTCAGCAATCCCGTAAGCGGCAGCGCCCACGACAACAATAATAATCCATCCATTTATGAATATCATAATCGTATTGCTCCAAATAAAGTTAGTCACACGATACCATTGACCAATTTAAGGGGAAGACTACCCATTTACATCGAGTGGAAAGGAATGACGAAATAGAACCTTCATACTGTTCAATTTTTGCCAAGGGTAATAATAGTTTTTATTCAGTCAGCTTTGTAGTCAACCAAGCTTATGTATTTTCCGCTACTGAACATGTTGATCCAAACTTTCCTTTTAGCACTATACCGCAGCATTTAGAATGCGGGCTTTGCTTCAGAGTCGAAGATCAAGAAATTTTTGTACAAGCAACGTTTTTTGGTGCTTTAGACATGGGAATCTGTTTCGATATAAAAATTAGAATTTTATAAAGTTTAGTTTTAGCAGCTATGCCAAATTAAAGATTCGAGCAGTAAAGACATTAATTAATAAAAAATAAATAGTTATTATTAAATGGCGAGTATTTACGGTCCTAGTCGTAAGAGCGGTAGCGCCTTCAGCACCTTCAGCAATCCCGTAAGCGGTAGCGCCTACAACAACAATCCGTTCATTTATGAACATCATGGATTTGTCGAGCCGAGTGAAATTCAACAAACGATACCTTTGATAAATTTATTCGAAAAACTATGCATTAAACTCGGGTGGCATGGAATTTTTAGTCTACCCTTTTTTACGTTCAATAAAACACCGACATACTGTTCAATTTTTTTGTGAAATTTATGAAGGTTGAAGGTATTTATTCATTCTCGGCGACACGCAACTTTGAACCCGGCGTTGCTCATATACCTTCTCCCGCTCGTGATAATAAATATTCTTTTAGCAGTAGCGCCTCCGGCAACCACGAATCGCAACATTTAGAATACGAAATTTGCTACAAAACAGAAGATATAAAAGTCTTTGTTACGAGCGAGCTTTTTTGGTGATATGGAGACGGGAATCTGTTTCGATAGAAAAATTAAAAGTTTGCCGTTGGCGTAGCGGTCGTGCCTTTGGTAAATAATAAAAAAAATTTAATCTTTTATTATTAATAGAATAATGACGGATGCCACCGAAACAACAAGAATTTATCCAGCCCAACCAGTTATAAGCGGTAGTGCCTTCGGCAACACTTCCGGTAATAGCGGTAGTGCTGTTGATGTGAATGCGTTTCGTTTACAAAAAATCAATGATATTCAAAAAGAAATTTCTGTCGAGAGAAATGAGCGTGAGAAATCGTATAAAAAATATAATAAAGTCATAAAAACTTTATCCATCGTAGAAACAATGGCAGAATTAGGCTGTATGGGAGCCGGAGCGACTGGAATTGCCAGTATTGCCAGCGTTAAAGCAGCGCCGGTTGGATTCGTTTTAGAAGGACTAGCTTTAGTGTTAGGCGGTATGGCGATAGCGATAAGATACGCTAAATAAAAAATAAGCTCAATAAAAAATCCAAAAAAACATGAGATAAGAGTTTTAGCCGAGAGTAAACTCAACACTATAAGCAGCCACGTTTCAAAAGCAATCGAAGTTAGTCGTATAAGTCAAGAAGAATTTGTTTTAATTAATGAAGAGCGAAACAAGTACTCGGAAATGAAAGAAAACATTCGGACGAAATTTACACCAGAAGGCGCTCCGCCGGATGTTAAAGCTATCGTTGAAAAAGAAAAAAAAGACCTCATAGAAAAACATTTGAAATTAAAGTAAACTTTACTAGAGAAAAATCTTACAGCGATGATTATATTCAAGAATGACCGCCGGCTTATAATTCAACTTTTTAATACTATGTTATTTTGCCTTCGGCACTACTGCTATCAACTCTTTCATCACGACTTTATATTTTCTTCTCGTTTTAGCTTGAGCTTGATCTAATTTTCTTTGCACGGTCTCCACACAAAACGTGGAAGTTGAACTCGCGGTCTTTGTGCCCTTTTTACAATATTTACACGAAACCGTTATTAATTTTCCTTGCCGAATGTGGTACTGATGCAACCCGCAATATTTTTCGTTGTAAGCGCACGGTCTGTTACACTTTTCTTTAAAACCTACTAAAAGCCAATCGCATAGATTATATGTTTTTTTGAGAGGCTGTAATCTATCATAATATTTATACGCCGCGTATAAATAATCTAACCTTCGCGTTTTACCGTTTTTTCCAGTAGGATTGTCAATATTAATATTCTTCTTTTTTACAAATTGTTTCAATTCACTCAATATCCATTTTGATGAATATTTTTCTTCCATCCTCTTTCTTATTATTTACACAACATAAAATAAAATCGTTTTTTAAATTTGTTAAAGTTTATTTTCTATAGTTTTTTTTTCTTCTTTTTTTTATTTTTATTAGAAAAATTTATGGTTTCGGGGATTTCCCCGAAACCATAATTTTTTTTTTTTTAAATGATATACTACTACATGTATGACAATACTGCCGTATCTCACACAGGTGTACATGTATGACAATACTACTACATACATGTACATATATCTAACACACGTGTATATGTATGACAATACTGCTGTATCTAACACACGTGTACATGTATGACAATACTACTATATCTAACACACGTGTACATGTACATGCATGACAATACTACTATACATGTATCTAACACACGTGTACATGTATGACAATACTACCGTATCAAACACACGTGTACATGTATGACAATACTGCTGTATCTAACACACGTGTACATGTATGACAATACTACTATATCTAACACACAATATTAACATCATCATGTACACTGCACATGACATGATCATGCGATCATGACAGCAGCTTGTACTAGCTGTAGTACTTGTTTATGAAGTGACTTGGAAGTTTAATTGTGTCAAATTGTTAGGGGGGGTACAGTTTTGACAACTACAAAAACCTATTTACTGGAAGCAGAAAATGGTATTTAAGGTGAACTTAACAATGAACAGTGACTTTTAATGACTCATCCATCCACTAGTAATCCTTTTTCCTTGTGAATCACTACCCAGCATGTATAAGGGTCTAAATTCACACTTGTTTCACGGATCACTTTGGCTCGTATTAGAGGGTATGGGATATTTTCTCCCACACCGTGGTATTGAATTTGCTTGACATGCCCTGAAATGTGGAGAGATTTTCCGTCTCTTAAAGACTCCTCTCCACCAGTTTGAATCCCTATTGCCCTGTTTTCTGTAAAAGCAATAAAGCAACAATAAACTCAAAAAGAAGCTTAATGTTTAACCAGTTCGCGTTGGGAATAAAAAAGGTTTTCTGGGCCCCTTGCGCAGGTTTCTTTTTCCCACACACACGTTAATGGAAGCTTCCACAGCGCGTGGCCACGTCTTCCGAGCATGTCACTGTACACGCGTGGCTCAACCGAGCATGCATACAGATATATCGGAGTTTCCTATGGCGTGTTTAGACGCTCTCCAATCCGTGGTGCAAAAAAGAAATTGCGTGTGTACACGGCCTCCGACGCGAACTGGCTAATTGACAATGGTGTAGCCAAGGGGGAGGGGGCCCAATTTCTAATGTCTAAGAAAAACATAAGTGCTTTTATTGAAACAACCTTTAAGTGCCCCCTCCCCCCCACTGAAAAAATCATGGCTACGCCACTGCTAACTGACCACATTCTTGTCAGTGTAATATCATTTGTTTAGAAACACAAATTGGCTCAATACATAAAAATTTGTATACTGAAAGCCCAGTGTACCGAGTGTATGTCATGGAGTATATGTCATGGAGTATCTGAAGCACCAGTGGAATTGAACCACCCACTAACATTACATTTGGCAGTTAATTGCCAAGAAGAAATATGTGTCAACCTGAGATGCTTTGGAGCAGCTTCTTGAAGGCTTTCCTAGGCAATCTTTGTCCCCAAACTGTTAAAGGTTTTATACACCACTATTCAGTAATCTCATACACAACTGCATCCGACCATGCATGGTGTGGATGAAAATCGGTTGAAGTTACTAGGATAATAAACACTATTTTTGAGGAAGGAAAGATGGGCAGAAACAAAGGAGAGAATAAAATAAATCAGAACCAAATTATCAGCATTGCCCTTTCAATATATATTTAAACATACATGTACACTGTTAGTATTTTAAATAGAACTACAATCCACATACTTTTGTCAAAATACCCTACCACTCCAGACTGAATTAAATCTGGTAAGCTGGATGGCGAGTCTTCCTATCCCAACTCAAGAGTGTCAGGGTCTGGCAGTTGAATCATGCCACCATCAAGCTGTAACTTCTGCTGCTTGGCGACAGCAATGCTACGCTGTACTTCATTGATGGTTTTGTGAACTTTCAGCCCAAGCATTACTGCAGCGTGGCAATTACGAACAAGGGAGTCCTTGGTGTGATTGCATATTGGCACTTCCCTTTCTTGAAGAAACATTTGCAGTTCTTTCACAGTCCATTTTTCAAACTGATGTGTAAGACCATCAGCCATGATGATTATTCAATCAAACCAACCGCCTTCAGTGTCACAAGCATGTGGATGGATTAATTCATATGTAAAACTAAAAGGAAAAACCATAAATATTGTTCACAATTTTTGTATTATTAGTGTTATAGTGTTAGCAAAAGGACTTCAGATTTCTTACCAATACCCCATGTCTTACCACAGAGGAAGGACCAGAGTCCTTGCTCTAGTTTAGACTATACTTTGCCTAATTAGTTTTTATGAAAAGCCTTGGGCCAGCCAAGTCAAAATAAATATGCACAAAACCAGGACTCTTACCATCACCATCTTCACAATCGGCAAAATCACTATATTATCACCACTGCTACTAAAATTGTGCATCAACCAATAAAAAAAGTTGGACATCTTACACCACCTTCATAATTTAAGCATAAAATTGTTTAGCCCACCAAATTGGGCTGTTATGGCTCTCTTTTAACATGGGTCTTATCAAATAGTCGACTATTTGATAAGACCCATGTTAAGAGAGCCATAACAGCCCAATATGGTGGTCCGACTAAACATCGTCATGATCATCACTATTGACACTAATGATCGTGCACAACAAAAATGAACACCAAATCGCTATATCCATGACCATGAATCAACATCATAATTGCTCACCTCTTCTACAATACAACTGTATCCAACCACACAAGGGTCGGTAACAATTTCTTTACGAAAACAAATCCTGGAATAGGAAGAAAAAACATTTTTAAAGATAATGCACTTACCGCCGCGTGAACCCCATGTGTTTACGTAGACATCTGGGACATCAATGTAATGTTTTGCCCCCTGAGAGATCACCTGATTGCAAAAATAATTCAAGATGGCGGTATCCGTGAAACGGCTTATGTATGACAATACTGCCGTATCTAACACACGTGTACATGTATGACAATACTGCCGTATAGTGGCCCAGGCCAACCACTCAAACAAAACACACAATTTTGGCTGATTGCTAATACAGTTTAATGCATCTAAGGCAGCTACACAAATCACAAACTTCCACAGCTAAACTGGTACATGGCTGTATCCAAATTGCATAACCGGAAAACTGATTAGCTGTAAGAAACAATATAAGTAAATAATACTTAATATTGCTTAACAGTATGTTGTATATGATCAATAAATAAAGTTTGTTGGAATATAGATGAACTATAATCAATCCTAATTTCATAAGTGTGAAAGTGTACTCTTTTGGATGATATAATAACATTATGGTAAAATGAAATTCAGAAAGATCTCCATCCGTGAATATTGAAACAAACAGCTTTATCATGAGCTCCTAAAGTACACAATCAATTATTTGACCAGCAGAATTATTGGTGAAATGTCTCTCAAACTTCTAAATCAATGACAGTATCAAACATAAGGAACAAGAATTATTTCTACATTTACTAAATAAAATAAAGCATTTAATTAAACTCACCAAAGGTAACAGCACAATTGCCACACTATAGCTGCCTGGCCACTATATAGTACACATACATACATGTTCACTTCATGAACTCTTCTTGGCTAGTAAGCCACACCTAAACAACACAATAGTGCTAGGGCAATCCAGCCAGGCACTCAGGCATGCAGGTAGATACTTAATTTGCATAACTTAAGTCTGCAACTGTGTTTATCACCATGCCACTAATCTGGGTCTTGCATTTGGTCTTTACATCCCCGCCCCTCAATTGTGGCTCTACACAATAAATAATAAATTAATATAAGACCAAATGATATTTCTACATATAAACAACAAGTCCAACATGTGTCCAGTAATGTTCACGGATCCAAATAATTTTCAACTGTCCATGGAGAATCTAGCCATCAGAGTCGGCTTCCAGGACTAAGCACAGCTTCTGCACTGGTCGTTGCATCACCGAGGTTGCAGTTTTCACTTGCACCATGCGTACCAGGCCCTTCGAGTCCTTTGTTGTACTAACGACCCTTCCTAAGGCCCATGAACCTCTAGGTGTGTTGTCAACTAACAGAATTATGTCATCAATTGAAGTGTTCCGTCTTGGTTTCAGCCACTTTTGACGTTCTTGAAGGAGAGGTAAGTATTCAGACACCCATCTCTTCCAGAATACATCAACCAGATATTGGACTCTTCGCCATCGTTTGCGTGCATAGCAATCATCCTTGGAGAAATCACCAGGAGAAAGACCTGCACCATGAGCCAGCAATAAATCATTTGGAGTCAGTGCTCGCAGGTCATTAGGATGTGTTGAACATGCAGTAATTGGACGGCTATTCAGGACGGCTTCCATCTCACAAAGCAATGTGTGTAGACCTTCATCATCAAGTCGATGCTTGAGCTCATGGAACAGTCCATATTATCTTTCTCACAGAACGAATTAATCTCTCCCACACTCCTCCAAAGTGAGATCCTGTAGGAGGGTTGAAATCCCACTTGATGCCTTTATCACACTGGGTATCTCGAATTCTGGACTGCCTAAGCTTAGCTAACTCCTGACGTAACTCTTTCTCTGCTCCAACCAGATTTGTGCCATTATCTGACCTGATATACTTCACCATTCCTTGTCGGGCCATAAACCTGCGAATTGCATTGATTGTAGAATCAGTGTCCAGCGAGGAAGTAACTTCTAGGTGAACAGCACGAGAAGAGAGACATGTAAATATTACCCCTTAGCGTTTCACTGCAGCCCTGCCACGTTTCACCATCAGCGGCCCAAAGTAATCCATACCCACATAAGTGAACGGAGGGTGGTTAGCTTCAAGACGCTCAGCTGGTAGGTTTGCCATCATTTGTTCAGCTGGCCTCCTCTGATACTTTCGACAGGTCACACATCTGAGAGCAATTTTCTTTGAAGCACCATTTGCTCCAATTATCCAGTATTTTTGTCTCACGTGCGCAAGCATAGCATTTTTCCCTTGGTGACCTACACATCTATGTGCCTCATCAAGTAGCAACATTGACACTGGCGAATCCTTTGGCAGAATAACTTGATGCCTTGCACTGAACTGAAGAACAGCTGCTCTGTCGATTCGTCCTCCAACTCTAATGATTCCATCTACTAACACTGGACTTAGTTTGTATACAGCACTGGATTTAGCAACACCTTGATTTCCCCCATTAACTTCCAACAGACATTTTAGCTCGTCTGAAAAGGCCTTCTCTTGCACATACTTTACCAATGCGACCTCAGCAGCCTCAAGCATGTTAGGAGTCAGGTGAATTACACGACCCAGTTCGTCTTCAACTTTAATGCCATCCCTCTTATTTAGCTGTAAGAATCGATGCTTAAACACCAATAACCAGGCCATTATTCTTCTAAGTCGGTTCCAGCTCGAGTATTTAGTCAGCAAACTGTCTATTACTGAGCGTGACTCATCGACCAAGGCTGCACTACTGGCTGCTTTAACTTCTGGGTCATCTGTATCGACTTTGAACAGAACCCGGCTTGGCCACTCGCTTTCATTTTTCCATAGGAATTCGGGACCTTTCAGCCACCGTTGATTACTCAAGAACCTGTTGACTTGTAGCCCCCTGGAGGCATCATCTGCTGGGTTGACCTTTGTCTCTATATATCTCCACTGACTAACAGTGGAGTGTCGTGGCCGAGCGGTCTAGCGCACCGAACTCAAGTTCTGGTGTTGCCAGCAGCAGGGTGTGGGTTCGAGCCCCGGTCGTGACACTTGTGTCCTTGAGCAAGATACTTAACCATAATTGCTTCGTCCCTTCGGATGGGACGTTAGCCGTAGGTCCCGTGTACTAGATTAAGTAAATGCACGTAAAAGAACCCAGAACACTTATCGTGGAAGTGTAAGGGGTTTACCCCGGTGTTTCTGGTTCACATTGCAAGCGCCCTTGTTTACAGGTTTCCTCAGGCTTTCGAGCTTACAGTGCTTAAGTGCGCTTTTCTGAGGCATCCTTTGGTTTCATTACCAGAAATGATTAATAATAATAATAATAATAACATCAGAACCTTCCCGGATCACTTGCACTCTGTTGGCGACAAATGTGTGGAGACGGGTTGAATCACTGGAGATGTATTTCAGGACTGCAGTACTATCCGTTCAGAAAAATACGCCATGTATCTGATCGTCCAATTCATCTTCAAGCATCTTGTTTATGCGAACTGCCATGGTTGCTGCCGTCAACTCCATTCGTCGCACGGTCACTTTCTTCAGAGGAGCCACCCGAGATCTTGCACCCAAAAAGGAGCAGTGAATATCTCCACCTGATGTCACCTGGCGTAGATAGGACAAAACCCCATAACCACAGTCGCTCGCATCACTGAAATTATGAATCTGGCGCTGGGCAACCTCAAACTTTAATGGTTTATAGCATCTTGGTACAACCATGTTTTCAAGCTTAGGAAGATCTGCTAACCACCGATTCCAAATACACAAGTCATCTTTTGTGGCTTCTGCATCCCACTCGACGTTCTCCTTACACAACTTCTGCAGTAGGTGTTTGACTGGTAAAATGATAGGGCAAGCAAATCCCAAAGGATCATAAACTGAACTTACAATTGACAAGATGTTTCTCCTGGTAGGTTCTTTGGTCGACACTGAGATCTTGAAGCCCAACAAATCAGATTTCACATCCCAGCTAACACCCAGAGCTCTTTCAAGGGGCATTAGTTGAGAAGAGTCACTCAGATTTAGTTTGAGGCTCTTAGTAGCGTCACTAGCGGGCACGGCTTGCATCACGGTTTGGTCATTACTGATCCACTTGGTGAGGTTAAACCCTCCTTTCTTACAAAGCGCTGTTAGTTTGGTAATCAGATCGACTGCATCCTCTTAGGACTTAACTGACTTCAAGCAGTCATCAACATAGAAATTCCTCAAAATTGTCTCTGCTGCTACAGTGTTGCCTTCTTCAGTATCGCTCAGTGCTGTGAGCCTCAAGGCGTAGTTTGAGCAAGATGGAGATGACACAGCACCAAAGAGGTGTACCTTCATCCGATAGGGTGTTGGCTTCTGATGTAAATCGCCATTTGGCCACCAATAAAACCGTAAGTAGTCTCTCTTGCTCAGGGACCAGAACCTGGTAGAACATAGATTCAATATCGCCCTATATGGCCACACTTTCCTGTCTAAATCTCAGCAAGATGCCAATCAGATGATTTGTCACGTTAGGACCAGGAAGAAGTAGATCATTCAACGCAATCCCATTATAACTGGCTGTACAATCAAAGACAACTCTAACCTTTCCCGGTTTTCTAGGATGGTAAACGCCATGGTGGGGTATGTACCAGACTCGCCCATCCTGCCTGTTTACCTCTGCTGCTGGCACCATTTCAGCATATCCTTTGTCTAAAACATTTGACATGAAGAGACTGTAATCATGGTGAAACTTTTGATTACCCCTTAACTTCCTTTCAAGGTTTCTAAGACGCTTCTGTGCCATAGTTGAATTATCAGGCAGGTTGACATCATTCTTGAAGGGCAAACATATTTAGTAGTGGTCTTCTACTAACTTACACGAACCACTGACCCTTTTCATAAATAACTTGTCTTCATGGGACCATTCCCGTTTGTCATCTATCGTATGTTCTGGAAAGTCGTAGTTCAGGCTTTCTCTGACCAACATGTTGAGCCTCTTGACCTCCTCACACCTTTTCGCAGCAACATCCACGAAATTTACAGAGAACGGTTGACATTTCTGAGATGACCTCACAACGTTCCATGCAACCGATCCAAGTGCCGTCTTTGTCGCATGAGGGCTACCTGGTGGTCCAGTTCTTACTTCTAACGGTGAGTACGCATCAGGAACATTGTTACCAATCAACAGGTCAGTACCGGCATTGATCTGAGGCATATGAACATCTTTCAGGTGTTTCCAGTGAGATACATCATCATGAGTTGGTATGTGGTGTCGCTTAACAGGAAGTTTATCTTTGGTGTAGACCCTCGGAATCTTGACTTTGCCTGTACCATCTAGACACTGTACTTGTAAGCCTTCAATCAAGTAAGTGTCCATGCTGTGTGGCTCTCCCATGGTGTCCAGTCTAATGTGCATCCGTCTGCCCACGCCACATAACTTCTTCATCAAGGCTTCACTGCAGAACGACACACTACTTCCAGGATCCAGGAATGCATAGGTCACAACATCATTTAACCCATGAACAAGTCTCACTCGAACTGGGACGATTGCCATCGTACACTGACTGTCACTTTCGTTGTCACTTTCGTTGTCACTTTCGTTGTCACTTTCGTTGTCACTTTCGTTGTCACTTTCGTTGTCACATGCTACATTGGTATACTCCAGACCTTTGGCTCCAGGGTCGACACTTGATACTTTCACATTTCTATCTGGGTGTGCAGGTTTTGCAGTATCGTTGCGGTTCACATGCAGAAGAGTTAGGTGCCGACCCTTGCAAACTTCACATGTAGCCTTCATGTTGCATATCCTCTTCATGTGTCCCATCTTTAGGCAACCAAAACAAAGACGTTTCTTTCTCAGGAACTCGATGCGCTCGCTCCAGGGTTGTTCTTGCAACTGGGAGCATCCTTTCAACCACTACAAAACCAGCACACCTTGTCAGCCTCCCTCATGGTCTTAATTTCTTTTGTTTCACTCGTTGCCATGGTGATTTTAGGCCTTGTGACACCACGATTAGCAGCTTTCTTCCAAGGACTCACAAGTGAGCCCAGGCTTGTGGAGACGGTTTACCTAAAGCACCAATGTCATACTGATCCAAGAATTCCTCAAAGGAGTGCATCCAATGAACTGCAGTTTCCGAGGCCATCACTGGGCTTGGCCTTTCACCATCCCTTCCAACATCTCCGAATACCTCAGCTTTGGGTTCCGTCACGGCTACACTAGCATTCATATCAATTCCCTCTTCTGAGCCCCTTGCATGTCTCTCTTTATCTTCACTACTTCCTCTGCTTGTCCTTTCCAACTTCTCCAAGACCTTACATTTCGCCTCTGAGACAGCAACCTCAGTCTTGATGTCAATTTCTTCTTCTCGTTGTTTCAATTTCATCCTTTCAATCTCAAGAATTTGCCTTTCCTTCATCAAGGCTTTCTGGTGGGTGAGTAGCTCTGCTTTCCTTTGCTCTTCTTGAATGAGTAACTGGGATGACTTTAGTGACCTTGGAGCTTCCTGTTCAACCATCCAATCTTGGATCCTTGTTCTTACATTTGAAAGCCAAACTTCCTTATCCGTTTACCAATCCCTTTCAAATTTTAAACGCTCATCCTCACTCAGCAACTGGCGGTACTCATCGAAACATTTCATAAATTCCTCGAACAGGTCCATCCACTCCTTATATGCATTCTTTATTTCGTCAAGGGACGGATTGGTTCCCAACTTGTCTCGAATAGCATCGGACTTTGACTTGATAGCTCGCCAGGCCTCGCATAATCCCTTGTACTTCAACTCTTTAGTGTATGCAGCACCCTTCTGTGTCGGTTTCCTCTGCCGTTCCGATGTTGACGCCATTGCCAAATACTATAACTGTCTCTTTGCTAATGGTATAGTGGCCCAGGCCAACCACTCAAACAAAACACACAATTTTGGCTGATTGCTAATACAGTTTAATGCATCTAAGGCAGCCACACAAGTCACAAACTTCCACAGCTAAACTGGTACATGGCTGTATCCAAATTGCACAACCGGAAAACTGATTAGCTGTAAGAAACAATATAAATGAATAATACTTAATATTGCTTAACAGTATGTTGTATATGATCAATAAATAAAGTTTGTTGGAATATAGATTAACTATAATCAATCCTAATTTCATAAGGATGATATAATAACATTATGGTAAAATGAAATTCAGAAAGATCTCCATCCGTGAATATTGAAACAAACAGCTTTATCATGAGCTCCTAAAGTACACAATCAATTATTTGACCAGCAGAATTATTGGTGAAATGTCTCTCAAACTTCTAAATCAATGACAGTATCAAACATAAGGAACAAGAATTATTTCTACATTTACTAAATAAAATAAAGCATTTAATTAAACTCACCAAAGGTAACAGCACAATTGCCACACTATAGCTGCCTGGCCACTATATAGTACACATACATGTACATACATGTTCACTTCATGAACTCTTCTTGGCTAGTAATTAGCCACACCTAAACAACACAATAGCACTAGGGCAATCCAGCCAGGCACTCAGGCATGCAGGTAGATACTTAATTTGCATAACTTAAGTCTGCAACTGTGTTTATTTATCACCATGCCACTGGGTCTTGCATTTGGTCTTTACACATGGTGTACATGTATGACAATACTGCCGTATCTAACACACGTGTACATGTATGACAATACTACTATATCTAACACACGTGTACATACTGCCATATCTAACACACGTGTACATGTATGACAATATACACGTGTGTTAGATACGTGTACATGTACAAGTATGACAATACTGCCGTATCTAACACACGTGTACATGTATGACAATACTACAATATCTAACACATGTACATGTATGACAATACTACAATATCTAACACACGTGTACATGTATGACAATACTACAATATCTAACACACGTGTACATGTATGACAATACTACAATATCTAACACACGTGTACATGTATGACAATACTACAATATCTAACACACGTGTACATGTACATGTATGACAATACTACAATATCTAACACACGTGTACATGTATGACAATACTACAATATCTAACACACGTGTACATGTACATGTATGACAATACTACAATATCTAACACACGTGTACATGTATGACAATACTACAATATCTAACACACGTGTACATGTATGACAATACTGCCGTATCTAACACACGTGTACATGTACAGTATGACAATATACTGCCGTATCTAACACACTTGTACATGTACATGTATGACAGTACTACTACATGTATATCTAACACACGTGTACATGTATGACAATACTGCCATATCTAACACACCTGTACATGTAGAGTGTATATCAACCTTTCAGCAATATACATGTACCTGTACAATACATGGCATTACTTCCAAATACATATACATCAGTGTTGTAAGTCCCAGACCTTGAGACCTCCTGTGTAAATAACAAAACGAAAGCAAGCAAAATTACATGTTAAACAAACTTTTATTGACATATTAACTACACCTCTTTGTAACATGAATATAGGGTCATTCCACATCAAATCACATACTTTCCGAGGTCAGTCTCACAGATTTTTTTTTTTACTTTCTAGGTTTGTTTGGTTGTATGAGAAAACTACAAAACTGAAATTTGAGCGTTTTTGGTCATTTGTGATGTAATCTGGGAAACCCTTCACATGGTGAAATTTGTAATTTTTGTGTTATATACATCAAAATTAACGAGGACACTGCTGTTTTCAAAACTGTTTTATTCATGATTCTAGGTTGTCTATAACTTGAGTTATGCTCTCGGGAAGTTATAACCGCCGCTGTCCTTAAAAAACAATGGCGGAAACGAAAAACAAAGATGGCTTTTTAATTATCTATCATCATATGTTTGTACATCTAAAACGATGGAATTTTTATTTAATATTTTCAAGAATGATCATTTGGATATTAACAGTTAAAAAACTCAAATTGTCAACAACAAAAATTGGTGGACTATTTTGCCATTATCTTCAAAACAAGTTTGCCGACATCCGACGGGTTTTCCCAGATCGCATCACATTTGGTTTGTGAGTTACAGGTCGCTGAACTTTTTAACTTTGGTTTGACCTCTACAACTTTGGAAATCTGTAACTCCGGTTAAGAATATCGTAAGAAAGTGATTTTTATGTTAAATGAAAGCTCTTATTGTCACAAATTATCCACTTTGCAATTTGGAAATTTTTTGTTTAAAAATAAACAAGTGGTCAAGCAAAGTAAGTGTACTTTGACCTTTGACCCCGCGCAGGCCGCAAAATTAAAATTCATGAAATTCTGTCATGCAGTGTGTACACTTCCATAATAACTTAAATAATTATTTTACTTCTATTGTACATTTTCCGAATAGTTTTTTCTCAATATAACTCGGTACATGTATGTACCCTGAGGAATATGGTAAACACAAAACACCTTAAAACACAAAATTGTACCATAGATGTTGAAATACAGACCATGCAAGGACATGTTTCAAATGTATACATAACATGTACAGTAGTTCACTGTAAACCTTTTCTATTCTGAGGTACTCACTCCAATGCATAATTAGCTGCAAGTGAATGGAAGGATGTACAAGTCTTCCCTGTTGCCATCAATGGGGTGGCTGATTTCAACACATCAAAATGTCTTGATTAACTGGATAAAAGAATGATGGAGCAGGGCCATGTGATACCTTAACAAGTCAGCTTTCTAGCTTGGTTCCAAGAACACAACCTACCCACCAACAGCCATCATACTCTGCTGTGTTATAGCCACTAATAATGTCTTTTTGCATAGGAAATTTTTCCAGTAGTGTAACACCTGTGGTTACATACATGTATGGCTACATATGGCTAGTGGCTACTAGAGAATTTACTGACCTCAACACATTCTTTTGACACTGGTTTAGAGGCATGTATTTTTTGAGTTCCTGGGATAGTTGTGTGTGCATTTTCAAAGCGATATTTCAAGAGATTTCCTTCTTTGTCGTGCTACTCAGTTGTAGTGAAGCAAACATGCATTCCTCTTTGCCTGCGAACTCGTACAGTTGTCGAGGTGTGATTATTTTATTGTCATAAGGCCGGCTTTGAAGGCTTTGCTCTCGAGACAAGATGTTTTAGGGTACCTGAAACACCATCACATGCCGTTTTCCCATGAGAAGTTGCAAAGAAGTGCCACTCTGCTGGACCTACACTCTTCCCCAAAAATTTACTTTAAAACAGAAAAGGCTTACAGTGAACTGCATGTAATGTACCATTTGTGACATGTCCTTGCATGGTCTGCATACATGTATGTACGCTTCTAATAGTAGAATTCTGTGTTTTGAGGTATTTTGTGTTTACCATATTATTCCTTAGGGTACATACCGAGTTATATTGAGAAAAAAATATTTGGAAAATGATGGTAGCGTACATGTACTTGATCACTGAATATCCCAGAATCACTCAGTACAATAGAAGTAAAGTAATTATTTAAGTGATTATGGAAGTGTATACACTGCATGTCAAAGTACAGTTTGCTTGACCACTTGCTAATTTTTTTTTTTAAATTCCAAATTGCAAAGTTGATAATTTGTGATGATAAGAGCTTTCATTTAACATAAAAATCACTTTCTTACGATATTCTTAACCGGAGTTACAGACTTCCAAAGTTGTAGAGGTAAAACAAAAGGTAAAAATTTCAGTGACCTGTAACTCACAAACCACATGACCAAAAACGCTCAAATTTCAGTTTTGGAGTTTTCTCATACAACCAAACAAACCTACAAAGTAAAAAAAAAATCTGTCAGATTGACCTCGGAAAGTGTGTGATTTGACGTGGAATGACCCTATAATATGAACATCTTTAAACATTCATTTGTGTATTATATACTAATTAATAATACATGTAATTTATTTATTTATTTATTAATTTATTATTTATTTATTTATTATTTATCCTGGGGAAACCTTTCAGTAGAACACTGTTTTTCAAAGGTGCCCAGCAATTACAAACATTTGATAGTATAAAAATAGAAAATTGGAATAAAAACATTATTAAAAACATTATTTAAGGAAATTAATGAGCAGTAAAGTGAGGCAAGGTTAATCAAAACAATACATTACATTAAACCTCATAGGCAAGTAAGAATGATAAATCTGGGCCAGCCAGAGGAGATGAATTTAAAAAAAAAATTAATAATAAAAAAACATAGAATTTACACTTCAATACATAGACAGTAAAGAACAGAGACAAGGTCTACATGTACCATAATATTTTAAAATCTCAAATTCTTGTAATGGCGCTTAAAACTGGCTAGAGTGGGAGGCAAAGGATGTTTAAGTGTCACAGGGAGGCCATTGAACAAAATAACTCCACGAGATGCAAATTTACGTTTTCCGGAATTAGTTTTAGATAATGGAGGAACTAGATTACCTTGTGAAACAGACCTGGTGTTGTATGAGTGGGTATTAGAAACATAAAGAAAAGAGTTGCACAGTTGTGGAGGCAATTTGGATGTTAAACTCTTATAAACTAATGTAGTTAAGTGATAAACTCGTCTTTCACTAAGAGATTGCCACCCAAGCATAGATAAAAGAATGCCTGTAGGGGATCTCCGGGGAAGGCCCAGGATAACTCTACCAGCACTGTTTTGGATTTAATCTAGTTTGGTAAGAAACACTGTGGCCGAGTTGCCCCATACAGCATCACAATAGTCAAAATGTGGGAGGATCAGGGTTTTATATAACAAATTTAAAGTATGCTGAGGGAGAACACTTCTGGCCCTCCGGAGAACCCCCACACGTTTATTGACATTCTTCACAAGTTTGTCAATATGTACATTCCATGTACAGTGTAAGAGATGGATCTAGCCAGACACCTAGATATTTAAATTGAGTAACATTATCAATGGCATTGTTACTGATCGTAACATGTAAATTTTCCTCAATACGGCGTAGTTTGGCTTGAGTCCCAAACAACATACTTTTGGTTTTGTTGATATTAAGAGTTAAAACATTCATCTGAAGCCATTTAAAAATTTCGATCATATCCCTGTTAAGTGCTCTGTTGATATCATCAATAGATTTGGCACGAGTAAAAATAGCTGTGTCGTCAGCATATAAATACATCTTAGTGTCTAGTGGTAAAATATGAGAGAGGTCATTAATGTACAATGTTAAAAGAAGTGGCCCCAGTATAGATCCTTGCGGCACTCCAAAATTCACCCCAGAAAAGGAAGAGTAATTGTCACCAATTTTGGTCACCTGCTGGCACCCATGCAAGTAAGATGAAAACCAGTCAAGCTCGAGTCCTCGCACTCCAGTATTATTCAGTTTGTCGAGAAGCGTTCATGATGAATGGTGTCAAAAGCTTTCTTGAGATCCAAAAAGACTGCACCGGTGAAATACCCAGAGTTCATATTTTCCAGTAAATAATCAGAAACATTAAGAAGACATGTTTGGGTGGAGTGCATTAGGTCTAAAGCCTGACTGGTTATCGTTTAAAATATTTTTTCTCTCCATATAGTTTAACAGCTGTTTATGGATGAGCTTCTCAAACATTTTCATGCATGTTGGAATAACAGAGATTGGCCTATAATTGTTGACATCTTGACGATCCCCTTCTTTAAAAATAGGAGATATTCTGCTCATTTTCCATGCCAAGGGCACAGAACCAGTGGAGAGGCTTAAGTTCATGATGTGGGCTAGTGGTGTCGCCAGCTGTCTGCAACCTACTCTCAGCAGACGGGGGCTGATACCATCAAGCCCAGTAGCCTTGGTAACATCAAGGCCACATAGCAAGTGACATACCTCTCGCGACGTCACACCCACAAAATGAAACAACTCGTCCAGTGGTTCCACGTCCTGGGTGGTTCCACGTCTATGTGGTCAGCAGCTCTCTGCACAATCATGGCATCTGCTAGGTTCCTACCTATGTTGGCAAAAAAATTATTAAATTCATTAGCAATAACAGAATCATCAGTCAATATTTCATTACCAGATCTAGTGCTGTTTATGTTGACATTTTTAGTGGTGTGCAAAATGGTTTTAATGGCCTTCCATAGGTTACTTGAGTCAGAACCTGCATCTCTGATAGAAGATACAAATAATTCTCGTTTCAACCTTTTGGCTAAATTGTTGGTCTTATTTCTTAAATCACGATAAGCATCCCATTCAATGAGAGATTTGGTTTGTTCTAACTTTTTCCTGAGAACAAGGTAATCATCATTGAACCAGTTAGGAGTCTTGTTAGGAATTTTAATTTGTTTAAAAGGAGCATGTTTATCACACATAGGAATAAAAATACCCTCAAAAGTGCTCTACGCAAAGTCAGGGCTATCAGATGTTATCAGATGCTATCAGATGTAATTTTGAGGACAAAGGAGGATACAACTAGAAAATGAGTGTTTATTTGAGATACTTGTGTGAAAGGATGAAACGATACATATACCGATATTTGGTCATGATAATGATACATACATGTATCACGATACGTATCATGAATACTAAAAATGCTTTAAAAAAAAATGAAGTGTCAATAATGTTGTGAATTACCCAATGTTGTAGTAGGGACCGCAAACGAACTACCGCGCATCGCTACTGCGCATGCCGCTGCTGAAAAAAACGTGTGTACAAAAAATGGTATACCGCGGGTCGCATGGTTTACCGCGGGTCGCATGGTTTCTGTTTGGCTAGCGCAAAGCACTGTGGGATAGAATCACATTTGTGGACGCCATTTTGTTTTCCGATAATTTTTGAGGATACTGCCGAAAGAATGACGAAAATTTACAAATTTTTCGCCAAATTCTAAGGAAATTGAAGTGTAAGTAATTTTCAATGTCAAATTTGAAGTATAAGGGGGCTTTAAACTTCAAATAGAAGGGCAGAAATGGAAAGATTGACGTCGAAATAGGGTAGAGATGATGTTTTCTAACGGCAATTTCTTAAACATGGGTCCAGCTGGCATTACATGAAAAATTACAACATTTATCTTTCTGATATCGGTCCCTTATTCTATGTTTAATGTCTATGGGGATTTTTAATACCAGGATTTTCAGAATAAACTATGATTGACCGAAAAACCAATAAAGAAAAGACAATTTTAATCTGAAAAGCATGTGAGGGAAAATATATTTCCATCAAATTCAGAGGGAGTAAGTTTAACTAATATAATTGGTAATAGTGTGTTTGTTGCTAGCCTAGTATCAGGGTTTTGGCTGTTTTCTTTGTTTAACTTACTCTTACTCGACCGGTGATAATTAAAAAAAAAATATATAAAATCTGTTGATGTTTTTCATACAAAATACATTTGAAATACACAAAATTCAAGGAACTACATTTCAGAAAAGTATAGTTGAAGAATATTCATGCATTTGCAAACAATTTTTCCCCAATTTTTTTTTATGAACATCAGGGAAAGTTCAAGGGTATGTTTTATGTTTTTTTTATTTCGTAAAAATTATTATTATTTTTTTTTTATAAATAAAACAACATTTCTAATGAATTAATTGTTTTACTTAATATTTTTATTAATTTTCAATATTTTCTTTAGGAATCCTCAACCAAACAGTATGGGTGTTTCCCTTGAAGTGTGGAGGCAATAAATAGGATGTCATCAATCAGAAGAGGCAGTGTTCAAGAAAGCTGGCATTCATCTTAGTCTGGGCATTCGTACTTACTTGGCCGTTTTCATCTCTTTGCGGTCTGCTGCTCTCCAGACAACTGTGTGATATCACCATATCTGGTGATGTTGAGTTGAACCTCGGACCTTCAACTGTTGGCACTACCCCACCACTTTCTCACGATATTCTTAAATCCTTGAAGAATGGAACTTGCACTGAAGTGAATCTTCATCATGATATAACGAACATACTTAAAATGATTTATCATTTTATTAAAAGAACTTCTCCAATGGAATAAAAACTTTCACAGCTAGATTTAAAGTCAGATTGTTTCCTTTATTGCAATCAAATACGAGTACACATTTTACCAAGCAAGTACAATGTATAGGGGCTGGAGAGAAATTCATTCAATATCAGTCATCAGTGTAACATATGTCATTAATAATATTTTGAATAAATAATAATTGTTTGAGTGGAATGGATAGTTGTAACACAAATTTATTGAAAATATAATTAGATAGCTATAATTAAAAAAAAAAATAAGTTGATAGCTTACCCAGTTTTTGTGATGCAGCCACTCCATTTTGTTTACTGCTTTGTTTACGTTGCGAAAATTGAGTAAACAAATTAAATGAGCCATTGTTGAAAAACAGATTGGAAATACTTGTTTTACTTGGACTGTGTGCTTTATTTATATGTAAGGGACCCAAAACCACCATGATTCCCTTCACAATATCCAATTTTGACCAATGGAGGGATTATTGTTGTTTACTATTGTTTCCATGGCAACGGTTGTTTACATCATTAAATAAATTTAAATTTTATATAAACTGTTTTGGACAACATTCAGGTACACCTTCACAAAGTTTCAGGGCCATGGAAACTATAGTATTTACAATATGGCAGTTTCCTTTTGTTTACCAACTTGTTTACAATGGTAAACAATACCAAAATGACACCTCTTGAACCGAAAGCTCCATAGGAAAATTGAACCAAAATTTCCTGAAAACGAAAACAGTAAAAAGGAATAACTTGATAACCGTAAGTCCGATTTTAATGATTCAAAACGAATTTCAATTAGAACTATATTCTCTATCATGATATATCAAAAGATTCAGCATAAAAGGACATTTCAGAAATGGGCTGCGGTCCCTAGTTGTAGAGAGATGGCACATCTACAGTTTCATGTGGTTATTTTATCCCCTTTCCCTGTAAAAAAAAATAAAGGCTATAGCCTGCAATAAATTTGGCTTTGAAAATTTATAATCATGAACAAAATGTTTGTCTGGATTTTTGTTCTCTTAAACAACTTTTTTAATGTGTTATGTTGTGTTTTATGTTCAAAAATCTATTTGTGTAAACTGAATTTAGGCAAAAATAAAAAATACAGACAGATCGAAGTTCAATCATGTGTAAAATGTCGAGCCAGAATTTGATCAATAATACACAATACTGACTATTATGCACACCAAATCTGGTTCACAAAAAAGAAAATTCTTACATTATAAAAGAAATCCTCAGTGAAGTTTTTCGATGACGAAATATCAACAATGAATTCTATTCTGTGGGGAAAACCCATGAAGCCCGTCATCATTCACGACTCCCCAAATTTCCTGTTTCTATTACAGAAAATAATCACCTTCGTTACCTACAAATGCATTTCCAATGTGCATGCGCACACAAGCCCGCTGGAAAAAGCAAAGCCTATGACGTAGCTCCATACCCTGCATGGCCCTGAGAACGAGGAAACCCGTAACTCGCCCCTTTATTTCCAGCGCGCGGTATAGCACACACGTACAATTTTTGAGCTCTTCACGATCATTCCACTTGTTTTCGTTGTTGCCTCTGTTCCCGGGAAAAACCTTGCAATGTTTGTTCCCGTTGGACCGCCGATCAATGGAATATTTTTACGGCATGGCAAGACAACCAGAGTCAACATACCGGACACACTCCGTTTTCACTTCCTTCTACTACGGTAGCTGTCACCAGTAAATCGGAGGGAATTTCTACCAGTTCTTCTCCTTCTTTTACAGGTTCTTCTTCAATTTCTACCTCAGCCCCGCCGCATATCGGGTCATTGAGCTACGGTCAGATCTTTACCTGCAACCAAGGAGGAATTCCCTCCACTTTGGTGAGTCATGGCTTACGTCAGAACAAATCACAAATTCCATATTTTCGTCCTGTTTCCTACCCTCCATCTTGGTCCTTTTGGCCTCACGATCCTCACAATTTTGCCGAGTACCCACATTATAACACTTTGCCTTTTCCGGGTCCTTCCAGAGAACACGATCTTTACTCCCATCTCCATTCGGCAGATGCCGGAAAACACATTTACCATTCCCGTCGGAGTTCCCGTTCCTCTCGAAATAGGGACTCGTATGACAATACTACTACAGGGAATTTTCTTCGTTCCTCACGACGTGTACCACACTCGAAGTAGAATACGCTCCCGTTCCAGCTCCCGTTTTCGACAACGATCTGGGTCTCCCTCACGTAGCCATTCTGATTCTCCATCCAGACGATACGCTCGTTCTGGCTCCTTTTCTTCGGACTCCGGCGCTTCAGAAAAGGACTATGAAGATTCATTCCACACCTCCATGACCCAACGAGGTAAATTAGTCATCCCTGAAGTAGGCAACATTTTACAGTTTCCCCCTCTGTCACCTAAAGAGGATGACATCAATAAATACTTCACTGTCCCTTCCTTGTCCTCTGCAGTCAAGGACAAACTCCGGGCAGATCACACTGGCCAAACCTTCAAAAGGAAATTTAATCTTTCTGACAAAAGCTCCCTCGAACTTAACACGTATTTGGAAAACATAGACCGTCACTTACGTCATGGCGCAAAAATTTCCAGTTTTTCTCTTTTGCTCTCTGATGTACTAGCTCGTTCTGCGGAAGATCGTTCCTCCATCGACCCCGATGTTCTCCTGGTCATGTTTAAATTCTTGGACGACTGCCTTTGCTCATGTCTTCGAGAATTTTCATCAGCCTCTACCTTCACCACATCACTGCGTCGGTCTCTGGTTCTCGATAACCTCTTCTGGCCCTCTAAAAGTGCTACAGAATGCTTTGAAGATCTCCCTCTTACCGGAAATGATCTTTTCAACAACCAGTTTGAAGATTCTATGCTGAAAGAAGCGAAACGACTCAAAACTGAAGACAGGATCGATCTACGACGCCGCTCTGGATTTTCTTCACGTAAAACTAGCTCATCCAGAAGAGGGTACAACAGCTACAAACGGAGTAGAGTCTCTTTCCAATTATCCCAACCAAACCAGTCACGCCTACAAAAGACTACCTCTACCTGGACCCCCAGTAGTTCTAACTACCCCAGACAAGGCCCTCCTCCATCTCGTAGAGTTCCGCCCCCAGATCCACGCGTTCCTTCAAGTCCCAGGGTTCGCGAGGAAACAGGGGCCTTTGACTATCCGGACATGAATATTTTCATCTCACTGACTTCGGGGCCTGTGGGGGCTCGTCTTCAGGTGTTTTCTCACAGATGGTCTCTGATCACCACAGATCTCTGGGTTCTACAGATGGTTTCTTCTGGGTACCGACTGGAGTTCACCAGTTCCCCTCCATCTCTGAATCAACACCTACAACAACCCACACCGGTCCCTTCCGATCTCTCGTCGGAGGTCCTTACAGGAAGAAATTTTTGCTCTTATACACAAGGAAGCCATTTTTCCCCTTCCTCGCTCATCAGGCCCAGGTTTCTCTTCGGTTTTCTTCCTGGCTCCAAAGAAAACGGCCGGCTGGCGTCCAATCATCAACCTTCGCCCACTCAACGCCTCTATTCATCCAAAACATTTTCGCATGGAAAACTTAGCAGTCGTTCTTCAGACACTCAACCAGGGTTGGTGGGTCACTTCTTTGGACCTGAAAGATGCCTACCTCCATATTCCAGTCCACAGAGATCACCAAAAATTTCTACAATTCATTTTATCTAGGCACTACGTTCCAATTTCGGTGCCTCCCATTCGGCCTGTCCACAGCTCCTCGAGTCTTCACCAGAGTAACCAAGGTGGTCGCAGCAGCCTTATGACGCCAACAGGTCCATCTCTACATCTACCTGGACGACTGGTTGATAGTCGGCCCTACTCGCCAATCCACCTTGGAAGCTCTCACGAGGACTATACAGCTTACCTTACACCTAGGTTTTATTATCAACATTGCGAAGTCCTCCCTGATACCTACACAAACTCCTACCTTCCTCGGAGCATCTCTCAACACCATTACGGGCAGAGCCTCACCTACCCTCGAAGGATGTATAATACTGGAGGAATGTATTCATCTCTTCCTCTCTTCTTCTCTTCTTCTTCTCTCTCAGCTCGAGATTGGCTTCGTCTGTTGGGTCTCATGGCCAGCTTGGTGGACATCGTTCCTTGGTGCAGGATGCGTATGCGTCCACTTCAACTCCATCTTCTTTATCATTACCGCCCACGTTCGGACCCTATTACCAAACAAGTCCCAGTGTCATCCTTCATCCAAACACATCTGAGATGGTGGCTATCTCACGAGAACCTACTCGTAGGCATAACGTTTCCACGACCATCAGCGCCAGTGACTCTTACAGTGGGTTGGGGTGCTCATCTGAACGATCAGACGTTAGCAGGAACCTGGTCCCCATCGGAAAGTCTCCTTCACATCAATCACTTAGAACTATTAGCTGTCTTCAAAGCCCTCCAATCAGCACCACATCTGGTGGAGGGTCGTCTGGTCCTGATGAGGACAGACAATTCTACGGTGGTGTCCTACTTGAATCGTCAGGGAGGCACTCATTCTCCTTCCCTCTGTCTTCTAACTTGGAAGCTCCTCAGTTGGTGCTTTCCTCTACATATCTCCCTACAAGCCATCCATCTAGCAGGGAGCCAGAATGTCATCGCAGACGCCCTCTCCCGGGGATGATCAGTCCCCACAGAATGGACTCTCCATCACCCAACATTACAACAGGTCTTCAATATCCTGGACACCCCCCCACATAGATCTCTTTGCATCTCACCTCAACAATCAGCTACCAGTCTTTTGCACTCGCTACGCCCATCCTCGGGCCTTTGCGACAGACGCCCTCAACATCGACTGGACGAACATATTAGGCTACGCCTTCCCCCCAATTTACCTGCTGACAAGAGTTTTAACAAAGATAGAGAGAGAAAGATGCAAAATCATTCTCATCGCTCCTCTGTGGCCTCGCCAGGCTTGGTTTACCAGAATTATCGACCTCCTCATCAGCGCTCCTATAATTCTCTCAAAACGGTCAGACCTCCTTTTCCAACCCATGTCAGGGCTGTTTCACCCAGACCCGGAGAGTCTTCATCTGTCAGTCTGGATGCTATCAAACTCAACCTACGACAGGCAGACCTTTCTGAGGACGCTGCAGCCTTGGCGGCCAAGAGCAGACGTCCATCTACAAGACGAACTTACGATAACCGATTACAACATTACATCAACGAGACTGTTGATCCCCACTCTGCATCTCTAACGGACATTGGGGATTTCTTCCCACATCTTTTTCATTCTGGTCTCCAGATCTCTACGATACGGGGTTACAGATCTGCGATTACCATTATCCATGGCGGTTTTGAAGATGAATCTACCCTGTCAAACAATCTGGCTTTTTCACACCTGATTAGAGGAATGTTCATAGAGAGACCTCCTTTAACTTTGCGAGCCACCGATTTAAAATATTTACGCGGTTGCACGAAGGTGCTCACGCGGTAGGCGTTTTATGTTGGGGTGTAAATAACTGTGTTTGGGGGCACAAATCTTTTTCTAATGGTCTGAACAGATGAATCTAAGTTCACTGGACACACACACCAAAGATTTTAACATTCTGGCAATTGACACATTGGTTCACCACTGATTTGCCAAAAATAGTACATGTCGAAATCCGCGCCCCAGCCCTATGGCAAATGCCATCCCCAACCACTCAGCAGGTATATATTTACTGTTTGATTACTGCACACAGCTGTTTACAACACTATCAGCCCCCCCCCTCCCCCACCCCCCCCCCCCCCAAACCACCACACCCACACCCACATCCAATACAATCCATACACCAAACAGCCATAGACAGACAGGTTTTCTTTTTGAAGTACATGTACATGTACAGCATTGCAACCATGTAAACATTGAAATTGGTATTGCACTGCAATACAAGCACTGACACATGAAACAGCCACAGGGTAAAAAATAAACAGAAACCAGGTCACCTATAATGACCCTGAGGGTATTTCTGGGTAAGGATTGTAAACAAACAGCTGTGGTTTCCATTCAAGATGGCAGACAGCTTGTTGATACAGAGGCGGCAAGTTTGCTACAAGGGGATTAGCTTTTTGTGCACAATTCAATGGTGCTTGGCTGAGACCCACATTTGTAACAATTGGCCTACCCAGTGAATGACCCCTAGGGCAAAATCGGTTCAGCCACTCTTTTAAGGACTGTTCAGGGTTGGATGAAAAATAATTTCAGCGAAATTTAATAAAAAATGTTGTTGTAATTAACAAAAATATTAATTATTGCCTACGGCGTGAGTACCTTCGTTTCCCCCAGGGTTAAAGAAACTTATCCCCTCCTGGGACCTCGGCTGAGTTCTTCACAAACTAGCCAGAGCTCCGTTTGAACCAGCTGGCTCTTCATCCCTCCACAACTTGACCATTAAAACAGTCTTTTTGCTAGCAGCAGCCACTGCTCGCCGGAGAAGTGAACTCTATGCCCTCACAATTGATTCGGGCCACTTACGTTGGGAACCGGGAGGCATCCGTTTGATTCCCCACGTTAAATTCCTGACCAAGAACCAATCTCCGGATTTCTCCCCTCCAGACATTTTTGTTCCCAGCCTGACTTCATTCTCAAGTGTCCAAGAGGACAAACTTTGGTCCCCTGTCAGGTCCTTAAAGTTCTACTTGGCTTGCACCAAGGCACTCCGAGGGGATGCTAAACAACTTTTCATCACAACAGTTCGCCCACATCACCCCTCTGTGACATCTATTGCCAGGTGGATAGTTGAAGCAATCTTGACCTCGGCTCCTAATCAACTACCACAACCTAAGACCTCAACAACGGCACATGAGTCGACACTGTAATCGGCATCAATATAAACCAAAAGGAGATGGTTGTTCGTCTCAGGCTCTCCCACATAAGCCACAGGGGATGATGGAACCGTCCCAGGCTCTCCAAGATAAGCCATAGGGGATGATGGTACCGTCCCAGGCTCTCCAAGACAAGCCACAGGGGATGATGGTACCGTCCCAGGCTCTTCCATCTAAGCCACAAGAGACGATGGCACCGTCTCAGGCTCAACACCAACAACATGGAACTCTCTCTCCCCCTGTAGGTGCAGTCCAAGCTCACCAGACACGCAGCTTGACTGCATCCTGGGCTCACTTCCAAGGAGTCCCCATCACAGAGATCATGAAAGAGATCATCACAGAGATCATGGAAGAACCCTTCAACTTTCATCTCATGCTATCTACGGGACATCCTACAAACGGAAGGTTCAGGGGGCAGCACGAGCATCATCCCAGAAAGTCCACAGACCATCCTAATATAGGAGTCTTTATAGGGCTTCTGATGGGTATGTCTTAACAAACCTTTTCTGCTCATTCTTTTCAGATAGGCCTAGTTAAGACATTCACTTTCATAGCTCCACTCTGCATGACCTCCCCTCCCTTCTTGTTTCCGGTGCTACTCTGCATTTGTAGGTAACGAAGGTGATTATTTTCTGTAATAGAATCTCCCAAATCTGCAGAGATTTTCTATTCTATTATGAAAATACTCACCTTCGTTACCATCCCTCCCTTACATGTACCTTTGTGTTCTCAAGGGAAAAAAGGGGCGAGTTACGGGTTTCCTCGTTCTCAGGGCCATGCAGGATATGGAGCTACGTCATAGGCTTTGTTTTTTCCAGCGGGCTTGTGTGCGCATGCGCATTGGAAATGCATTTGTAGGTAACGAAGGTGAGTATTTTTTTAATAGAATAGAAAATCCCTGCAGATTTGGGAGAATTTACTTCATCAAAAGTAGTATAGCGCCCTCAATTGACTAGCACAATGAAAAATCATGGAGCACTCATTAAATTATGTCAATAGAGGGCACAATTATGTTTGTTGAAATAAATCATGGGGAATATGGAGAGTCGTTCTGACTAACGCTGATGTGTGCAACACGCAAAACAGATTTTATCATCGGCATTTTTTTTTAAGACGGCGGTCAGGCATTTGTCAGGGAAAACTTCAAAGACTTGTGGGCTAAATGTCAGGTACATATAAAGTGCTAGTATTTTTAAACAAATTTTGGTTTGGTTAAAATTCAGTATTTTTTGTATATTTTGATGAACTTTTGTGTGAACCCAAAAAATAATCAGTATCGCTATACGCGGTTTTGTATTGTGATGTGGTGGCATTTTTGTATCGCGATAATCGATGCATCGTTGAATCGTTACACCCCTACTTGTAATTGAATGTGACAAAATATTAACACAGTACCACGTGAAAAAGAAAGGATTTATTTCTTTTGGGTCAAGAGATACGACTTTTCATAATAGTGATTTTAATTTGGTGTTAGTCAAAACCTGGTTAGGCAGTTATAACGTCATTATATATTTTACTCATAAACTTTTACTCATAAACTGTATACAGAACAAGGCTATGATTTGTATTTCAGATTTATCTAATTTATGCATTAAAATTAATGACTAATAATTAAACAGAAAATCAGTTGTTGCCAAGGTATATCTAATGCACCTAAAAGTCAAACACTGTCAAACCTGCTTATCTTACACAGACATACATATGTCAAGCTTTCATCAGCAAAATTTATGGTAATATTGCAATATCAAACACAGATCTGAAAAATTCAGCACTATTAATGGACACTTATATTGCGCCAATGTGTGTATAGCACTGCATACTCGGTGCTTTTCAAGTGTCTGTGAAAAAATTTCACAGGCTACTCGGGCGGGATTTGAACCCACAACCTCCTGCCTACTAGTGCAGACGTCTTAACCTCTCAACCACTGAGCTTGCCCGATGTCGATTGGCTGGCTAGAATCCTGTATAGCAGCGGGTTCCACGATATATACATAACAGCAAAAGAAATGTCACCCCTAAAAATATTTATTATTTTCATTTTATAATTAATATAAATTGTTTAATGAAGAATATTATGAGTATGGAGTGTAACACGAACACAATGTTGCAAATTTGGTTGACCTCAACATTTGTCATGCATGACGTCTGAGGACACATAAGCTAAACATGTTCTCATACTTATCAAAATTTAGGGGGTGACGTTTCTTTTGCTGTTATGTATATATAGGTTGATGAAGTTTTTGTATCGGGTGATAAACAATTTTGCCCGATACGTACACATGTACATGTTGGTAATACTGACACATGAAACATTCAGCGGTCCAGATGTTACCTTGTGATGTGTAATAAATGATTCCATTGGACTCTAAGGCACCTAATATTTGTATAATATACAGTGCAAACTGCAATAGACCCTATAGAATATATATAACATTTAGAAAGTGCAATACTGCTACATAAGCTTGAGCGATATCATTTTTTCATCACGATATATTGTCAAACATATATCACGATTTTCAATAGTATCACAATTATTTTTGTATTCATTCACGCATGATTGCTTTAGCGCCAAGTGTCACAATAAATTGCCAGTGCTTAGCTGAGAGAGACATGCAATCGCACCATTTGCACGTGCACCATGGACATGGCAAATTCAAAGTTCACTTTTGTTTCTTGAAAGATGAAAAAACTGGCCTAATTTTGTTTCCATGGAATTTCTGACTTGACTCACTATCACAATTTTTGGTTTTAATCATGAAATAATTTTTACCTCGATTTGCCGATATCTTGATAACTTGAAAAGTTCTTGATATCATAATTGAAGAAGAAAAAAAGTATCACGATATTCGATATTATCGCCCAAGCTTACTGCTTCACAGAATACAAATATACTTAACATTCAGCAATATATATGTTACAGTGCAATACTGCTACTCTGTACCTATGAACAATATACAGTGCAATAAATATACATGTACATGTATATGAAATACAAAATATCTAACATTCAGCAATATACATGTAGGTACATGTACATGTAAAATATTCACTATTCCACTGGAACAGTAGATATTTTATCTTGTATCATATGCCTATATATATATATATAACTGTGTTTTCACCAATAGGGCGACTGCTCCATAGAAACGTGCACAAAATTCCCCCTTCCCTTTCCCTTATTTATATATCCTCCAACCTTCCAAAACTCTGGAAATAAGATGTTTACAGGCTAAGGAAGCGATTTAGGCTATTTCCGAAACAAAATTATGACTTTAAAGGGTAGCTAGGCGTTAAGGCGACCGGAAACGGTCGCCTTAACGCAGAGAAATAGCAATTTCTATAGAAGTCGGTCGCACTAAGACTGAAAAAGTAAAGACTGAAAAAGTAAAGATATATATGTATGTATATATATATATATGTATGTATGTATGTATATACATGTATATATATATATATATATGTAGATTATTGTCATTAGATTTGTGTACTGCAGCCATTTATTTTCTCATGTTAAATAATGCTTGATTAACCCTCCTACAACAAGGGTAAAAATCAGTCAAAATGTTGGTGTACTTGCCAAGGTACATGTACATGTATATCGAACACTGTCAAACCTACGCGTGTAGTAACTACATTTACAGGTTAAAATGAGTCGACCGTTTTTGACTGGTAAAAAGCATTGTATTGTATTGTTGAGGGTGGTCAAAATGACAGTAAAAACCAGTCAAAAATGCCCCTGTGTGCACATTTGGGTCAACAGTCAAAAACAGTCAGTTGACTGATTTTTACCTCCTTTAGCTACTTGCCACTGAAGTGCAGCTACAGTAGGAGGGTTAATGTATATGTACATTTAAAAATAACGTTGATGCACAGCTGTGACTAGCCAACAAACTTGGTAATGTTTTGTTATTTTCTGATAGTTAAAACTATAGTCTACATGTATTGAAAAAAATTGTGACATCTGGTCCATATCTGGAATTTGAACCCAAGTTTATGTTTGAGGAATAAAAGTGGAATTTTGCTTAAAACAATCACAATATGTCACAATAACCGGGATCTACAGAGATTCTACAACATGAAATAAAATTCCATATAATATCACTCTTTCATATTACTCTTCTGCCTTTAAGACAGAATTTTTAAATTGAAGTTTATTATTGTACTGAAACTCCAATTTAAAGTCTTTCAGATTATATACATGTATATTGATGCTTATATGAATGTTTTTGTTACAGAAGCGCATCAATAACTTCACAATACCAATCAAGGGTCTAGACAAATGGTTCACAGATGCTGCTGTGAGTAAGAAGCGCAGTGAAATCCGTCATCTCATATATGAACTGAAGAGACGTCATGATGTCAATAAAAGGTGACATAAATATTGCTGGATTCAAAACTATGTTCCTTCATTGTTATATTCATCAAATGATTATGTATTTACACCATGTAGTTAAGGTAGTTATAACAGATTGGGCCAACGAATAAATGCATTGTATAATCATGACCGTGGCTGTGCATTTACTAGTATTTTTTTTAAAACCAGGTACCTGAACTCCATGATCATACCCATGTACATCTGTACACGTTTAATATGCACCTACATGTAGTTTGGTTAGTTTAAAACATAACAAAAATCTGACCAAAATAAGACCATATGAGCTGATTTTGTCAACATTTTTTTAATTGTTCAACAAATGCTCATGCAAAATACATGTTTACTCATCCATAAACAAATATTTTGTTTAAATCCATTCAAAAAGAAAAGAAAATTACGAGTAACTGGTAACCTGGTACAGCCCTGTAATCATGACTAGTTAAAAAAGTTAAGGGAAATTATAAAATTGGTAATAACCAGATATAATTCAATTTAAAGCATCTCTTGTGATGAAGCAGAAACAGGTTAGTTTTATGATATATTTCTTGAAAACTATATGGTTGAAATAAAAGGTCAAATTCAAATAACAATTTTTGTACCATTCCTTTGCAAACTTTTTAATTATA